>JAYMSL010002013.1:0-15308 GCA_036897195.1 Plantago coronopus
CAAACCCGTTCTTCTTCGTTGCTTCAGCTTCAATTGCCAGCTTCTTATCTTCTAATTTACTTGCAAAAAGGTACCTTTTTAATCCATTTTCCAATCTTGATTGCTTATTATCTGCAATTGGCTTGAATTGGCTGTACATGTTATTAGTAACACTATCATCACCTAGCTTTTCTTAAAAAAATTCACCTTTTTTGTTTTTTTAAAGGAAATAGAGCAGAAACTCAGTTCAGCTGAAAGAAGAAAGATGAACTCATCGAATGATTCCCAAGTTGGTGACGTACAATCGGTGGTTGAGGCAGTCGAGGCCAACGATATGGACGGAGCGGCACATTACCGAGTTGAGAGCCTCTGTATGCGATGCCAGGAGAATGTATGTGTTCTAAATTGCTTGCTTTGTTTAATGGCTTAGTTATCATTGATTTGCATTGTTAATTTGCTCGGTGAGCTGAATATTTTGTGTTTTTTCTGTGTAATACTGAATTCACTAGTTCTGCTGTTATGATATCTATAGTAGTGGGTGTATTCGATGGACTCATTATTTCATAGTTTATACATCGTTGATCTGCCGGGTTAATTTTTACTTGTGACACCGAGTATGTTATGTTTTCGGGGATAATAGTAGTGATATAGTTGTTGTGTTTTGAGGTTGAAGGATATGGTTACTTTACTAGTTCTTGTTTTAGGATATACCATAGTTCATATCTTTGGCAGTTCACTTTAAGTTCTGTGATTTCATATCACAATGTTGAAACGTATCATATGCTATGTTTAGACGACTATATTACTTATGCTTATCTGATGGTTTGAATCTATAAGTGCTCATAGTGTAAAAACAAATGTCTTGTTTCGTACTTATCTCTTCACTAATTATGAGATGTAAATTTGGGTGGTGCTCAACATTACTCACTAAGTTTTTGATTTGTTTGCAGGGCACAAGTACGTTTTTGCTGACCACCATTCCAAATTTTAGAAAGGTAATTCCTTTTATTGCCAGGATGACAGGGTCTATTGCGCCCTCTTTATTATAAGTTTGCCTATCCCCTAATAAAGACCATGTTAGTAATGGTAAAACTTGGATGGTCTATGCTAAAACTTGGGACTCATTTGACGAACTCATGTACTAGCTGTTGCTTTCTCTATGTTCTTCAGAATACCATTCTTGTGTGACTCTTGAACATGTTCAACTAATTTTGTTTATATCTTGTTGCAGATATTGCTATCGGCTTTTGAATGTCCACATTGTGGTGAGAGGTAACTCAAAAAATCATTTCCGAGGCACTTATAACTTTTTGTCATCAAAGATTCTTTTGGTGGATGGACTTCTTGTCCTCTTATGGCTTTATCCTTATCTGTTCAACCGTATGTGTTTACCTTTTTTTCTATGAAGGAACAATGAAGTGCAATTTGCCGGAGAAATCCAACCGAAGGGCTGTTGCTACACTCTCAAAGTTCCATTAGGAGATAAAAAGGTTGTGATTGAGGTTTAATTATCTCCTTTACATATTTGTTGAGATAACGTGCAGTGTGCTCCTCTGAAGCATTTGCCATTATTAGTAGAAGTTATTTTTTTCTTACCTTAACTGTTTTCTGCTATTTGATTTCCCACTTACGATGAGACATAAAGTACTATTTAGATAATTAAGATGTTTACCTTTGGATAGCTAAGTGTATCATATTTTGGCTTCTTCGTGCAGATGTTCAGTCGTCAAGTGATAAAATCTGAAACCGCCACAATTAAGGTACATTTCTTGAGTGCTAACGGACTGCGACTTTCTTCTTTTAATACTATTACACGTCGTTGCAAGATAATTTGTTGTACTTTCTGTAAAGTGATGATTGTTGCTACATATAAGTGCCATATAGCATTACGAGGAATGTATGATATGTTGTGTCTACTTGTTCATTTCTTATCCTCTTTTGAGTTACATTGTAGGAAATGTTCCCGTTGTATCTTACCATTATATATTTATGCAGATTCCTGAACTGGACTTCGAGATTCCTCCTGAGGCTCAGCGTGGGTCTTTGTCAACTGTAGGTCCTTCCACATCTTCATCTTTAGGTTTTTTCTTCCTTTCCAAAATGTCGTGGGTTTCTGTGACCATAAGTTGAAGTTGATGTGTAATTCTATTTGTGTAATGACCTTATTATAACTATATTGCAAAAGGTATATGCAGTTATTGGTTACAAACAGTGAGGTGAAAAGTATTCATCAAACCAAATTTCACCTTGCCTTTATGCCTTTTCTTATTCTTTTGGGTGGTCTTGGAGGGTGGGATGTATCTATGTAGTTTGTAGTCTTCATCCTGATGGTTTATTTGTTAATTGATCTTCACAATTTTCTCCATGGGCCTATCTGAGTTATATGCTAAGTGAAATATCTGGGTTAAATTGGCCTTATTTAATGAACATCGTGAATATTACATAGGAGCTCGAAGGTTATTGCAGAATCAAGTACGAATATTGACGTATTGAGCAACCAATGCTAATCCAGGAATCAATGTGTGCTGCTATATTTCTTTGAGCTACACGTGGCTTTGTGGGCTGTAAAAGTCTTAAAATACCCCATATCCTCATGTCTTTTAACTCTGAATATTTTTTAGGTTGAAGGAATATTGTTAAGAGCTGTCAATGAATTAGAAGCCATGCAGGAAGAGCGAAAGGTATACATTTGTTTCGTGGAATCAATTTTTCGACATATTTTTGTTCTCCTTATCATGATTTTGTTTTATTTCAGAAAGTGGACCCCCAGACTGCCGAAGCAATAGACAAGTTTTTGATAAAACTGAAAGCTTGTGCTTCTGCAGAGTCACAGTTTACGTTTATCCTGGATGATCCTGTTGGAAATAGCTTCATCGAGAATCCGTAAGTGGGATTGTTTTTTATAAACATATTTCCTTTTCTTATTTCTTTCAATCAAGCGTTGATCTAAATAACCGATGACTAATCATTTTAAATTTTTTCTCCTACATATAACTCTACGGATGGTTTGGCAATATATGCATATTCATCTTGAGAGTTGATGCTAGTTTAATGTTGGAAAAAACTAGTTTTTGTTTTTCTGAATGATGTCTTTTTCTTTTTCTAATTAGGTATGCTCCATCTTCTGATCCGTCATTAACAATTAAGACCTATGATCGAACACCTGAGCAACAAGCTGCTTTAGGCTATCTGGCTGCACCATCTCAAGAACCTGGTCAAGCAAGTTCTGAGTGGACGGATAATGTTACACAAATGGAGGGTGAGCCACATGGATCAGTTGGATTAAGAGCTGGTCGCCGTGCTATAGCAGAGGGTAATAGTGAAGCAATTGCAGAAGCTTTATTTCGGTATTCTGCACCCGAAGAGGTATACTTCCAGATGCTATAACTCTTCTTGCTTGTTTCATTAAAGTGTGCTTATGGTAATCACCTACCGATTTTTGATTAATAGGTCATGACTTTCCCAACGTCCTGTGGAGCGTGTGCTGTCCAATGCGACTGCCGGATGTTTGTCACGAGTATCCTTATTATTCAATTTATTATATTATTTTGGCTCTTTCTCCCTCCCATTTATTTTTCTGGCTATTAGATATGGGACCTTAGTATATATGACACTAGTTTAAACTCATTAAACTTCTCATGTCAATTTTAGTGATGTCTCTCACCTTTGCTACTATAGATCAGCTTTGTTAGCTTAACCACCTACCAGATATTCCATACTTTAAAGAAGTTATTGTTATGGCGTCCAGCTGTGATTCCTGTGGTTACCGAAGCTCCGAGGTTTGATATGCTAATGTCTTCCTGCATTTTTCCTTGCGTTATCCAACTATTTCTATCTCTTTCTTTCAACATATTTATGTTTCATGTCGCACTATGCAGGTGAAGCCTGGTGGAAGCGTTTCTGAAAAAGGAAAGAGGATAACAGTCCACGTTAAGAATGTGAGGGATCTTAGCAGGGATGTCATAAAGGTTTGGAAATCTGATTATTTATTAGCGGTGTCAGTCACTCTTAAATTAACTTCTTTTGAGACTGAGAATGTTTTGTTTTGTCTTGTCGTGGAGTTACATCCAGTACAATATGCATTATTTTCTTTCATACCTTTTCCGTTCTTCTTTCTGTTTTTCTTGAGCTTCTTGCTTTGCTTACTTACTAGTATAATTTAATGATTTCCTTGTTGATCATGTTAGTCGGATACTGCTGGCGTGACAATACCAGAGCTTGAGTTGGAACTGACTAGTGGCACCTTAGGTGGACTTGTGACAACCATTGAAGGCCTGATTACCCAGATTGGTGAAAGTAAGTAGTAACTCAAAACTCTCGCCTAGTTCCATTCTTACTGATTGAAGGCTCTGCTTGTCTTTTCCTTTCTTACCCTTTCATCGGATATATGCCATCTCTTGGGCTGTTAAGTATCATATTTTGAGTGCCTCTGGAGATCTGGGAAAGGAAGGAGATTATTAACTATAAAAGTCTTTTATTTGTGCATGGCTTATGGGTCATGGCCTAAAACTGCCTTATATGACAGGACAAATTGAAAGTCAAATAGCTTTAAGATTATAATATGACGATTACCAAAATTTGTTACAAGTCAACACTTTTCACAGAACCTAAAGGACAGAAGAAGAAATATGAGTATGCCTATCTTCTTTCTGCTAGGTCCTTTAGTTTCCACGAAAAGCGTTCACTTGTACATGACAACTGCCAAAACTTTTGGTAGTTGTCATGTTATAATCTTTAAGAAATTTGATTTTCCAAGTCAAATGATCTGGAAAAAGTAACGTGCACTATGCATGTTACATTGCTAGCTTCACTGACAAAATAGTATTTGTCCCATAGTTGCGGGGGGAAATGTATTCTTTGGAAAGTCGGCCTTTTTCTATAATGGGAAACAGTTTTCTTTTCCTATGTTATAGGAAAACGTCGACTTTCCCAAGAATAAATTTCCCCCACAACTATTTTAGACCAACGTAAGTAGCTACTACTAACTACGACCAACGAAGTAAATTAATGAATAATGATGGTCATAATCATGATAATAGTTTTTATTATAATGATAACAATTATTTTAATAGTAGAAATAGCAAAGGTGTTTACGTATAGCAGCATCTTTCAAATAATGTAGTCTAGCTTATTTATCAATGGACCGGTTATGGGATATGATATTCCCTTCATATCAGTTTGTTTATATGATTTCTCGTTTACCATGATTTATTGGTCATTTCACATTGAACATTTATAGTGATTTTCTTGCAACTGTTTTTTCACTTGTCAATTGAAATTGAAAGAACTTAGTAGTAATGTATAACTGGTTGTGAACATCAGTGTGATGCCAACTGCTTTACAATTTACTGCTGCAGCTTGCAATTATTCGGTTTTGCATTGTCATACTAACTCTACGAAAATGTTTTGCAGATCTTGCTAGAGTACATGGGTTTACTTTTGGTGACAGTATGGATGTATCGAAGAAGGACAAGTGGGTAGAGTTTAGGGCAAAGCTTGACAAGGTATGGAGTATGGACTCGTATCCTGGCAAATATCAGCTAGATCTTAGTTATACCTTTCTTCCCGTTTCTTTCGTGTTTTCAGACTCCAGAACAGTCTCCACGAATACATTTTTCATTATTTGATTTTGATTTTTTTTACAAATTATGCTTGATCAATTCAGTTTGTAGATTATTTACCTGTATTTAGTAAGGTCATCCTTTAATTACAGTTGAAAAGCTTGGAAGAGCCTTGGAGTTTGATAATTGATGACCCGGTGGACAATTCCTTTGTTGCCCCTGCGACTGATGACATCAAAGACGATGCTCAGCTGATATGTGAGTTTATTATCTAGCTATCCATCTTATGCTTAATGGTCTCGAGCAGCGGTTGTTGCCTTCCCATTGCCTTGAGTATTATCTGTTGTACAGCGATGCTTATTAATATTCGCCTTGACATTCAGGTGAGGATTACGAGAGGTCTTGGGATCAAAACGAGGAACTGGGGCTTAATGACATGGATACCTCTTCAGCTGATGCTGCTTATGCTGAAGCTGATGCTCAGAAGAAAGACCACTGATACATATTGTGTGGCATATAACATTGTAACATTATTCCATTACAGATTACTTGTAACATTATATTTTTACGGAAAATTGAAATTCGTATAAAAGATGATCGATTTCTTGTTCTGTCCGAACACTTCTAGGCAGCTAGTTCTTCCTCTTCTCTGCTTTTTCCTGTAACGAGCTTCGTCAACCTCTAGATTGTTTTCTTCACTTCGTATATATCTTCATCTTCTCCTTCCCCGTATGTGAGCGCAAGATTCACATACTTGTCTCTGAGCATTATAGAGATGGTGAATGGGGAAGCCATTGAGGTAGGGAAACAGGGAAATTGAATTGGTTCTCTGCTTCTTGGGACTCGAATACGATGAAAATGAAAACACATAAAAGCGTATTCTCTCAACGTTTTGACAAGTTTCAGTCTCAGATTCGGTTATGAATCTCATATAGCAAGATTCTTCGTCAAGTATGGAGAGCAACTAACAAACTCCGTGTCGTAGCTAGAGAAAGATGGGTCTAGACCCGATCATTTCGGCCGGTGCGTTTTGTTCAGTATGTATACCTCACAATAAAACCTGTTATTTTTTCCATTTTTCCATGCACTTCGTTTATGTTCAGAAAGCTTTATTACAAAAAGTGTTCATCAATGTTGCTGTGGTGTAGTGGTTATCACGTTAGTCTTACACACTAAAGGTCTCCAGTTCGATCCTGGGCAGCAACAATTATTTTTTGTTTTGTCAAGATCGTCTCTTCGTACGAATTATAAGAAGGCCAACAATTTTTTCATTGTCAAGACTCAAGATCATTAAATATCGAACGTCACATTCGGTGCAACTCTTTACTAACATTACGAATAATACTAATAATATCACCAACTCAATTGAATACGTTTGATTTTGTACATAATGTTCTATCCACTATCACCATGCACCTAAAACTCGAGATCCAAATCCAATACTTCAAGATGCAAAACTTCGACTTCAATCACATCTTTTCAAGCCTTTTCGTGTGATTTCTTTCTTCCAACCCTAAAAACATGTTCTTCTCCCGTGTATTTATCTACCTTGACGACCCATCGGCTAGTTTTCTTACCCATCCGCGTCACGAGCAGCCCCGTCCCTATAGGCACCAAATGCAAATCGATCCCAGAACACCACGAAGTTCCCATCGAATAAGCATTGTATCCTAAAACCAACCCTTTCGGCACACTTTTGGCAGCTTCAAGAACCCCTTCACAGTCCTTAATCCTACAATCAACAACAATGCAATCTGCTCCTCTATACTCACTCCCAATCAATCCCTCTGCATCCCCAATCACAAACTCAACATACATTTCCCTTTCCTTGAGAAACTTTTTCGGCTTTTGCAACTCCTTCGCACCACCAACAATGCATACAACCTTTCCACTCGTTTGATAAGCCGCAGCCACTAACGCTAGAGTGGTGGAATCTGCTCCGTCAGCACACGCCTGAACTAGTAACCGTGCGTTCCTCCCTGCAGCAAGCGCTGAGATGTACTCGACAATATTGGATTCGTTTTCGCCCTCTCCCTGCACAAGTGACAAAAGACAGTCATCAGTGACGGAGCCAGAAATATATAAAGTCAAAGGTAGCAAAATCCTTATTTTACGACATATCCGCCCCCCGGCCGTTACACTCTTATACACTAAACCATATACACCAAGCCATTCTTGATCTGTGAAAATTTTATCAAAGTACTGTAACATACTTACCATGTTTATGGCTTGTAGATAGGCATTTGTGGCATTTTCTGCAGACCAGTGAGTCATTTTTCTACTCAAAAAAGTTCTAATAGTTTGATGATGAGATGAGAGGTTTGATTTGGATGGATTTGGTTCTTGAATATATAGTGAAAAATGTGATGGAAAAGGACAAAAAGTATTAAACTGAGAAGGAAAAATTGGATTTATTTAAGATTCTAGATAAGTGCTTAACTGAGCTTGCTGACTGGTTATTCTAATTGCCTAATTGTGATTAATTTATTCATTAATCAGTCATAATCATGGAATTATAATTCAAACCTTGTACTTAGAAAGAAGAATCCATTTTGTCTGTTTTGTTCTAATTTGTTCAGAAATTAACACTTAGACAATCCCACAAGAAGACATCTTTGGTTTCACTACACATATACTACACGTAGTAAATTATATTGCTGCTTGGACTTGCAGTTTTCTGCATATAAGACAGGACTAATACGACGTAAGTCGAACAAGATCGAATAATGAAGTGTAATGTTACGATATACGTGTAGTGAAAGAAGAGGAGTGTTACGCGAAATCACTACGAGGGAATGTTAAGGTTATGTTTTAGATTGCGAATCGAATCTAAGTGTGAAGAGTGATGATGTATGTGGATTAAGATTTGGTCTGTTTTTAACTGGAACAAAAGAACAATGGTGCCCCATGTATGAGTTCTTGCCTGGCTACAAGAGTATAGTGTTCCAATATCCATTTGGAAATTTGTCTCCATTTTTCCAATCTGGACAAGCTCATTAAATTGCAAGTCATGGGCTAATTCATTTGTGTAACTCTGTCATGAAGCATCATGGTATGGGTTAGAAGTTATAACCCTATCATGTAGCAGTTCATCTACTGGTTCATGTACTTGTGTATTTGAAGAGGGACAAAACTACGCACGAGCAAACGGTAGGAAGTGCAACCCCTCGATTTTTGACAAGTGTGGAAGATACGAATGCGAGTCATGGTCTAATGCAGTTTGTGTAACTCTAGCATGAAACATCTTGGTATGGGTTAGAAGTTATAACCCTGTCAAGTAGCAGTTCATCTACTGGTTCATGTACTTGTGTATTTGAACAGGGACAAAACTACGCACGAGCATACGGTAGGAAGTGCAGCCCCTCGATTTTTGACAAGTGTGGAAGATACGAATGCGAGTCATGGTCTAATGCAGTTTGTGTAACTCTAGCATGAAACATATTTGTATGGGTTAGAAGTTATAACCCTGTCATGTAGCAGTTCATCTACTGGTTCATGTACTTGTGTATTTGAAGAGGGACAAAACTACGCACGAGCATACGGTAGGAAGTGCAACCCCTCGATTTTTGACAAGTGTGGAAGATACGAATGCGAATCATGGTCTAATGCAGTTTGTGTAACTCTAGCATGAAACATATTTGTATGGGTTAGAAGTGAGAACCCTGTCATGTAGTAGTTCATCTACTGGTTCATGTATTAGTCCATTTGAAGGGTTTGTGTGAAGCGGGACAAAAATACACACGAGCAACAGGCAGGAAGTGATACCCCTCGAGTTTTGACAAGTGGCGAAAGTATGAATGCAAGTCATGGTACAATACAGTTTGTGTAACTTTAGCAAGAAACAGAGTGGTATGGGTTAGAACATGTAATGTAGTTTATCTACTGGTTCATGTATCTGTGAAAAACCACTGAACCAGTAATTTAAAGAGTTCATCTGAATGTTTTCGTTTCTGCTAGACTTAAACGCGATTTCTGATCAATTTTCTGGCAACATCAACATGCACTTCTTCCAGCAGTTGAGACTTGAGACACTGTGATGGTTATGTTGAGGTGTTTTCGACTTCTAGTCCAGAAACAGAACATCTCCCTAAGGCATAGTTACCGTTCAACTTATCATGGGGAGCTAGCCGGCTATCTAGCTTCCACAATCGTCAAGGTTTCAATTACAAAAGGCTGTTCAACTCCTATATATTCTACCTCAAGCCTGGCCTGGAAATGGAACTATATATATAGATCAAGCAGATCTTTGAATATCTACTCGCTATCATTAGTCGCAAAGTCCTGTACGAATTAACATGCGAAGGCTGAGAAACTTCTGTAAATGTAAACAGCGGTAACATGCCATTGTTTGAATAACATCAAATATAGAAGAACAGTTCATAAATCATTGAGAGCAGAATATAAAGGCCTAATCCTTCCATATGAAGTGAATGTTGCAGCAAAACAGAATTGAGATACAAGAACATAAAGCAGGTAAGTATTAGGTGCATCTAAAGGCCCCCCATTTGAACCGGAATCGAACTGGTTTTATCATGGGACGAAATACCTGCTTTTCTTCGACAAATTTTTGCAATGGAACAGTTTCCTCACAAAGTAGCACATCGATTTCCTCCAGATCATATAGCAGCAAGCTTGGGATGGTACTGTAGCAATTCACATTGTTTGATATATTCTGATTTAGGACATATAGCTCATATAAAAGGTTGGCGCAGGTATAGGCATACGGACCCAATTGAAACTGGAGAGTAATGAAGGTAGGACGGCAACAACGAAACAAAGCACACAAAAGAGCATGACTGACACAAGTTCTTTGTGATTTTTGTATCATTATATTCTCCACCACAGGTGTAGGCGAACAGGGTAAATCCTTGACATGTATAAGTGTATCACGCTCGAGTTCTCGTGGACACACGAGAGATATTCTCGACCGTCTGAGCACTTTGAGAAAATCTCTCAAATATATGAACCAAGAAGTTTCAACAATATTAGGCGAGCATGGTAACTGCACTTCACACTCCCATTCCCTCGACGATGTAGTATGGAAAGTTAAGGAAGGGAGAGGTTCATTCGTCATTAGACTAAAGACCAACTTACGGATACTTGGGACATCAAATTCTGCTCTACGTGCTCCGCTTTTATACATTGTCAACTTGAAGTACTTCAGTGAAGAGCTTGAAATCTGTATAGTACTTCCGTAGCCCTCACAGTCTTTTAGAGTCAAATCCTGGACACAAGGAAATCTGGTTGAGAACTTGGTGAAGAAATCATCCTCGACTATCACTCTGGCCAAATACACTGAACGCAGTTTGTGGAATTCTTGCACGTTTATAGATCCAAAGGATACTTTAGAAGTCGCCAGGTATACAATGCGGAGATCCACTAGGTCGTGCAGTTTGCTCACATCGATATTCTTGCTATATTCATATAGCATTTAATCACGTGCAAGTTCTGTATCAAAGGACATGCTAATAAAATAGATCGAAATGCATCATCGTCTCGAACCCTCTTAAGTTTTAAGTTTAGAATATGTGAACATGGTAGCATGCCATCATCAAGTTGGATTCTGCATACTCTGACTGATAACCTGGTGAATGATCTCAACATGATCAACTGGGCAGGCAAAACAACCTCGCCGAAATATTCAAAGTTCAAGTTCAAGTTCTCTAGCAAAGGGCTCCCCAATAGAATATCTCCAATCGCAATGAAGTCCAATGTACGAACATAACGTAAACTTAATGATGCAAGACGCGGACAGAGTACTGTATCGTCAGGTGTTCGCCTCTCATCATTTCTTATCCTCAACCTTCTCAAATCCAAGTTTTCAATCACAGGGCATGCGAGGAGAATATCACGAAACACATTTCCATCTACACAAACAGTATCTAAACACAATGACACAAGACCTGAACATAATATTCCAGCATGATCGAGCTGGCCGATTATGAAGTAACCACCACGTCCATGAACTGATAATCCGGTCAAAGATGTCATCTGCATCACTGGGGCTAGACCATGACCAGAGAGGCTGGACAGATCAACTTCTTTGACACCCAATGCCGAAGCATCTCTCATCAAATTCCTATGGAGAAAGCGATCACCTTCCCAAAATCTGATGCCGAGAACCAGCTTTTGGAGGCTCAGTTTCAATTTCTTGTATCTCTTCATACTTCTCCAGAAAGACTTTTGAACTGCAGAAGCCTTGTCTTGGTTAGTAATATACAGGCAATCGAAATCCAGGACTGGTCTGGTAGACCAGGCTTCGTACCAAGATTTCGATAACAAGGATGTTTTCGCAGCTTCTTTTCCATTCATGAAAGATTGTATGTGCTGGATCAATTCTATTGGTAATTCACATTCACATCTTCGGATTCTCCTCCTCTTCTTGATTCTCTTTGTCTCCATGATTGTTTCAGAGTTTGATCCTTCTCTTTCGATTTTTCGAATCCTTCTCCTCTTCTTGATTCTCTTTGTCTCCATGATTTCTTCAGAGTTTGATCCTTCTCTTTTGATTCTTCAGAGGCGGCTTATATATACATCTAAGCATATATAAACACTCCAGCAATTAGGGTTTACAGGATGCACTGTGTTAGGGCTCCACTAAGCCCAAGTCCACTTCGTCTTAGGGCGACTTGTCATAAGCAACCGTAACAGGGCAATATCGTCTTAAGGAAAAAGTCAAACTATCCACTCGACTCACCTTTCTTGTCGTCCCGACCCTCCTTAATCCATCTTCTAAACACTATCCTCTCTACCACTCGACAAACTCAAAAGTTCCAAATATGCGATGCATAATTGCTAACTAGCTATAGCATTTTACTGTTTCCTGCACCCAACAAGAAGATATAGACCTCCATTGATCTGCAAAATTAACATTACTCTGTAATTCACAGGTTTGTATTCATCGCCCAGCTTAAACGGCGAGGCTCTCAGCCACACATCACGACAGTCCTTCTGCGATGAAAAGAGCAGAAACGCAAGCTAAAGGTCTATACAGGGACATACACTATACAAGCCAGATGAGACTTCATGTATAGTACTTTGTGTTGGCATTAAGAAACGAGATTATAACTCATTAAACATAGAGTTTTTCTTCATATTTGGATAGATTACGACTCAGGAAATTAAAGTGCCCCCGTTTTGAGGATTCATATTCATGTAATTCTCTTGTTATGTGATGAGCCGAAATTTGAACTGTTTATGATGAGCATGAGCCATTAATTGATTCGAAACTAAGGTTGTTCTGATAGAACTAGAAGCATGCAAATAGTAGTAGCTAGTTCTGTAAATACTACTGCAACAAAAGGAACATGCTAAAATCGCTATCTACTGCAAAATCGAAGCGCAAACATCTCATTATAAAACACATTAATATCTTGTTACACCTTTATAATATAAAGGCCTGATCCTTCCCTATGAAGTGAATGTTGCAAAAAAATATAATTGAGATACAAGAACATAACGCAGGTAAGTATTAGGTACATCTGAAGTCCCCCCATTTGAACCGGAATCGAACGGGTAGTATGTCACGAAATACCGGAGTGTCGTTGACAAACTTTTGCAATGGAACAGTTTCCTCACAAAGTAGCACATCGATTTCCTCCAGCTCATATATCAGCAAGCTTTGGATGGTACTGAAGCAGTTCACAGTGTTTGGCATATTCTGATTTAGGATAAAGAGCTCATTTAAAAGGTTGGCGCACGTATAGGTAGACGGACCCAATTGAAACTGGAGAGTAATGAATGTAGGACGGCAACATCGAAACAAAGCACACAAAAGAGCATGACTGAAGCAAGTTCTTCTTTGTATCACTATATTCTCCACCATAGGTGTAGGCGAACACGGAAAATCCTTGACATGTATAAGTGTATCACAGTTGAGTTCTCGTGGACATACGAGAGATATTCTCGATCGTCTAAGCACTTTGAGAAAATCTCTCAACTTTATGAACCAGGAAGTTTCAACAATTTTAGACGAGCATGGTAACTGCACTTCAGACTCCCATTCCCTCGATGTAGCATGGAAAGTTAAGGAAGGGATGTATTCATTCCTCGGGATATAGTTATTCATCACTTCAATGACAAACTTACGGATACTTGGGACATCAAATTCTGCTTTCCGTACTTCGTTTTCATACATGATCAACTTGAGGTACATCAGTGAAGAGCTTGAAATCTGTATAGTACTTCCGCAGCCCTTCCAGTTTTCTAGAGTCAAATCCTGGACACAAGGAAATCTGGTTGAGAATGTAGTGAAGAAATCATCCTCAACTATCACTCTGCCCAAATACACTGAACGCAGTTTGTGGAATTCGTTCATAGATCCAAAGGATACTTTAGTACTCGTCTTGTAGTATTCAATGCGGAGAGCCACTAGGTTGTGCAGTTTGCTCACATCTATATCAGGGAATGAATAATTATTAATCATGCGCAAGTTCTGTATCAAAGGACATGCTAATAAAATAGATCGAATTGCATCATCGTCTATGCGAACATACTCTAAACATAAATTTAGAATATGTGAACATGGTAGCATGCCATCATCAACTTGGATTACGCATCTATTGACCGATAACCTGGTGAATGATCTCAACATGAACAACTGGGCAGGCAAAACAACCTCGCCGCAATAATCGAAGTTCAAGCTCTCTAGCAAAGGGCTCCCCAATAGAATATCTCCAATCACAATGTAGTCCAATGTATCAACATCACTTAAACTTAATGATGCAAGACGCGGACAGAGTACTCTATCATCAGGTGTTCGCGTCTCATCATTTCTTTTCCTCAACCTTCTCAAATCCAAGTTTTCAATCATAGGGCATGCGAGGAGAATATCTCGAATAACATTTCCATCTACACGAACATCATGTAAACATAATGACACAAGACCTGAACATAATATTCCAGCATGACCAAACCCACCAATTTCGCAAGCAAGAAAAAATAATGATCCAACCGATAATCTGATCAAAGATGTAATCTGCAACACTCGGGCTAGATCATAATGATCATAGAGGCAGAGCAGATCAAGTTCTTTAATACCCAATGCCGATGCTTTACGAATCAGTTGATCAGTAAATTTTCCAGGAGCAGTGTAACCATGATATCCACAATCATAACAATCATCACAATCAATATCCCGGAGTACCAACTTTTGTAACTTTATATTCGAGTCCTTGTATCTGTTCATAGTTCTTCTGATAGATGTCTTGTTGCTACTGATATGAATACAATTACATGCAGGAACTTGGAGAAAAAGTATTGGTCGAGTCGACCAGGCTACGTACCAGAATTTCGATAACAATGAAGTTTTAGCAGCTTCATCTCCATCCAAGAATGACTGTATGTGCTGGATCAATTCTATCGGCAGGTTGAATTCCATCATGCACCAGTTTCGAGTCACCCCTTGTCGTTTAAGAAAAAGAGAAAGCCGACTTATATATACTCCAGCAATTAGGGTTTACAGTATACACTGTGTTAGGGCTCCAGTAAGCCCAATTCCACTTCGTTTTTGGCCCAAAAGAAGGGAGAAAAAACACAAATTTTGCTGAAATAGAAACGAAACAGCTCTTTTTCAGGAGAAACTTTTGGGAGAATGTGGTCTTTTCAAAAATTATACTTAAAAATATTACCTATTTATAATATAACATTACCTATTTTAACATAAACATTAATTATTTACAGCAACCATCAACTATTAACAATAAACATCAACTATTTTTCAATAAACATCAACTATTTTGCAATACATCAACGGTTTACCATGAAACA
>JAYMSL010002014.1:0-15307 GCA_036897195.1 Plantago coronopus
TACATTTTTAATTACATGCCCTTTGCTGTTTCTTAAATGAATTATTCATATTTGTATCATATCGACTTGAAATAGAAAGAAACCGAAGTCTGGATCAAAAGAGCATGGAGTCGCTGCTGAAGCTGATTGAATCGAAGTGGCCTTTCTGATTATTTCCGTATCGTCTTGTAGAGTTAGCCACGGTGTGGTGAATCATCTATCTAGTACGTCATCATGCTAAAGTTGGTTATACTGGATGAATTGATTGGTTCATGCTAAGATAGGAAGAGAGTCATGATGATAATATAACTTTCCCTTCTTCAAGTACACTGCATTCATAATTTTTTACCAATTAAAATAGCAGCAGCAGTGAAGAAAACACTGAAGAAAGAACTGAGCGGAAGCTGAAGTACCAATTCTTACTCATAATAGAACTCTCCCTTCTTCAATTACCTCATGTTTTCTGTTTCGATCAAATTCTGATAAACATCGTATTCTTTCCTCCATTTCCAGCCTTTCTGCAAGATTCAATCCAAGGAAGCAGACTTGACTCATTACCACGAAGCAACCGAAGAAGACTTTGACTTGGATGCATTCACCATCAATTTATTGATCCTTAAGAACAGACAGAAAGATAACTAGGGGCTAGAAGTGATGTATAATGACTGTATATATAAGTATGTGAGACTGAGAGAACCTTCAAAGTTATATGCTACTCCCTCATCCACACATGATTCAATCTACCATTAATATCTGATGCAGACCATAACAGACTAATTCCTACTACGGAACTATCGTTCCCACTCTCACCTTTTTCCTTCATATTATACAGCAACTATTCCAGATCAATAAGCCCGAAAATGTTTGTGAGCATACTGAGGATGTGCGTTTCTGGGATAATCCTCCCAATCCTGCTTTTCCTTCATCTTTCCTATGGGAAACAAATTGCTTACTGTGAGCCTTCTTCCTGTGGCAGTATTCGAAACATTAGCTTTCCTTTCCGGTTGAGAGATGATCCACAACATTGTGGTGATTCCAACTATGAGCTAGTATGCGAAAACAATACCACATCTTTGAACTATTATCCTCATCATAAGTACCGCGTAGAGTCTATCCATTACGAAAACTATACCATCCGCCTTTCTGATCCTTCCTTTACCATAGACAACTACTGCTTGTTCCCTGAGAGTTCGCAGAACGGGCTTATTGAGTTGTCCCAGAGTGAATATCCTTACACTTTTCTGTATTTCAACAGAAAAATGCATTTAGCACGTCCTGTTACTTTCTTAAGCTGTCCATATCCAGTAAACCAATCTGCCTATGTAGCTGCCGGCCTTTGTATTGAGGCAAACAGTATTAGCAGGTACAGATATGTAAAACTTGGCCACTCAAAAGCATCAGAGATTGGAGATCAGTGCAGAATAGACCTGGTTGTTATGACGTCAGTTTCCTTGGAAGAATATAATAACATTTCGAATTTACAAATTCGTAGCTCTCTGTTGTATGAATTTGATGTTTCGTGGTTCAATGCACTATGTGGTCACAAATGCACTGGAAATGAAGACAAGTACTGTGCATGGGACGGAAACAGACCCGTATGCAGCACCGAAAGCCTGACTTACAGTAAATTTTCCTGTAAGTTCTCTCATATATATATATCAACATCACACTGTTATATATAAATCTCATCATATAGCTAGTCTGTATTTCTAATCATGTATATACATGGCGCATTTTCAGGGGCACTACTTTCAGTTTTCGCAACCGGCTGCATTTGTAAGTTCTCATTATCTCTAATATTTATCCTGAAAGTGTTCCTTGATTTCTTTTATGCTGTTTCACTAAAAGAGATTTAGTAGACAATTGTATTAACTAGTAGCTACTATGATCAGACCATAAGATCCAAAAATATTGTGTTTATAGGTTTCCTCGCATTAAAGCATGTAATTGGGTTGCCTATATTACTAGGGCTGTTTATATACAAACTTCGGACGAGACATCGGTCAATGTTTGATGTAATTGAGAACTTTCTGCAACACCAGAACAACGGCCTGGTCACGATTAGGTACTCATACTCAGAGATAAAGAAAATGACAACTGGCTTTAAAGAGAAACTAGGCCAAGGAGGTTACGGCTCTGTTTACAAAGGAAAGCTTCGAAGTAGCTGTTATGTAGCTGTAAAAGTGTTAAGCGGAGGGAAGTCTGAAACGAATGGTCAAGATTTCATGAACGAGGTTGCAACTATTGGAAGGATTCATCACGTAAATGTGGTTAGACTCGTTGGTTATTGTGCAGAAAGATCTAAACGCGCCCTTGTATATGAGTTCATGCCTAATGGATCACTTGATAAGTACATTCTTAAGCAAGAAACAGAAAATGCGTTAAGCTGGGAGAAAAAGTACGAGGTTGCGGTTGGTGTGGCCAGAGGGATCGAGTATTTGCACCGAGGGTGTGATATCCAAATCCTCCATTTCGACATCAAGCCTCATAACATACTACTTGATGAGAACTTCATTCCGAAGATATCTGATTTTGGGCTTGCAAAATTTTATTCGACTGAAAATAACACGGTGGCTCTGACTGCCGCTAGAGGAACAATTGGATATGTTGCTCCAGAAGTCATCAACCGGGGTATTGGAGGTGTTTCTCACAAGACCGATGTATATAGTTTTGGGATGTTGTTGATGGAAATGGTGGGACTGAACAGAGACTTGGTGACAAATGGTGATGAGTCTAGCCAATACTTTCCACATTGGATATATAACCACTTGGAGAGGAAGGACATTGAAGCTGGAATTCATGATGTAGATGATGAAACTACACGAAAGATGGGAATAGTAGCATTGTGGTGCATACAGATGAGTCCATGTGATCGTCCCTCAATGAGTAAAGTTATTGCAATGCTCGAAAGTGAAGTTGAGTCCTTGCAAATTCCTCCTCAACCAGTGTATTCAGAACCACAGGCGGTGTCACAGGACTGGGAAATGGATACGACTGATTCCATAGCCTTGCTGTGTGAAGATAAGTGAAAAACTCAGTTCCTGGAGACTTTTTGAAGATTCTTCCTATGGGAAAGAGCAGATTAACTGATTCCATACTCTTTGTTAGGCATTGCATTATGCTTCTCTTCATCCATGTATAAGCCCCTTGCTGCCATTTTGCTATTTCTGAAATGAATTATTCCAAAAAGTTCAGGTTTTTGAGATTGAATTGAACTGAGTTAATTTTAAGTTTTCATGTCTGTCTGATTTGATTTTGAAATGGTGAAAAGAAAACCTGGATGCTAAAAGGGTAGGAACTGGAGTAACAAATGTATGTTTAGTTTAAAGAGACCTTGTGAGAGCCAAGTACATATGATACTCAAATGTGCATGAAAATCTGCTGTTCTTTTTTCGATATCAGGCTGATTTGTTTGCTAACACTAGGCTCGGTATACAGTATACACGCACGGGTTGAAAATGAAAGGAACTACAAATTCTGTTACAAATTTAAATGTGATCTGCTTCTGTCAGTTTTGGTGTTTATGTACACATGAAATCAGATTAAGCAGCTTAAATTTCTACTCATCTCCTGGCCATTTTGTTTGAAAATGGATCAGGACCAACATGATATTTGAGTTTTGCAGTTTGTAAGCTGTTAGGAAGCTCTTTCTCTCTGCTGCATCTACACCACTCAATCTGTTATGGTTGGTAAAGTACTTAAGTATGATCAGAGTCACTCAGACCCTGTTAAATCCTTTTCAC
Source organism: Plantago coronopus (assembly GCA_036897195.1). Taxonomy (NCBI): domain Eukaryota; kingdom Viridiplantae; phylum Streptophyta; class Magnoliopsida; order Lamiales; family Plantaginaceae; genus Plantago; species Plantago coronopus. The sequence continues at coordinate 3,723 of JAYMSL010002014.1, forward strand.
CTAGTTTCACATCGGGTTGCGCAGCGCCCTACTGAGTTTTATGAACGTTTTTCAAGGATTTTATCAGATTAAAATGGCCAAGTAAGATGCACCAAGGAATAAAATGCAAAATCACATTATTAAATCGGAGAAAGCAGTAATACTTAGATAACCAAAGAGTTCCCAACTTCAAATGGCCTAATCCGGCCTGTTCGAATTTAGCTAGGTGTATTTGCAGGTTTACTCCAGGCCTGAATGTAGTGGATCAACGTCTCCTTGGATGGAACTGAGTCTTTGACAAAGCTACAGCTATTGTAGTCGTCAATCCATCTGCTTAGATGTGGAAACTTGTCCTCACTAACCTTTTCAAACCCAAAATGTTCGCCAATGCGTCCATGCCAACAACCAACTGAAACTGCGAAAACATCCACGAGTCCGATCGTATCGCCCCCAAAGAATTTCTTGCCCCCGAGCTCGTCGTCTAGAAGCTTTAGTAACGACATTAACTCTTCCATGGCCTTCTCTTTCTCTTCTCCGCTACTCTTGAAAGCTTTCGACACTGCAGTCTTAAACTGGACAACACGCAAACATCACATTTGTTATTCATTTATATGCAATCACAGAGATATAGTAGGAACTGAAAACATGCATTAGGCTTAGGCTATACCTTGTCATCAATGAAATGTACCCAAAATCGGGCATTGGCTCTCTGGTGCGGATCCTCGGGTAAAAGTGGTGGACCATCAAACGCCTCATCAATATACTCAAGAATGACTTGAGACTCAGCAATGGCCTTTCCATCATGAACCAACACAGGAATTTTCTGATGAACCGGGTTCATTTGCAGCAGGAGAGGGGACTTGTTTTTCAGGTCTTCTTCGATGAATTCGTACTCAACGCCTTTGAACTTAAGCGCGATCTCGACTCTACAACTGAACGGGCTAACCTTAAGCCCCAGCAACTTGACCTTTCCCATTTGTAGGAGTAATGTTTTTGCTATATATGCTGAACTGAACAGGGCAACCCTGCTAGTTATATATAGTAGTCCTGGATGTTCAGTAAGATAAGGATTTGTGATTAGAAGCTAGTGCATTGTTTGATGCCATTATTAATGCTAGTTACGCATGCAGTGACCAAAGCAACTTTGTCCAATATGGCAATATCCATCCATGGGCCTAGTTAGGGAGCAGTGTGGTTAATTTCGAGTTGGACCGGCCATCAATAGTTCCATACTATTTTGAGTGCGGAAAAAAGGAGAGACGATTATGAGTGGTCTTTCTAAAAAGTCAATTTAGGATGATGATTGTGTTATCTGTTTGACTGTTTGGAAGCGTTTTTTTTTTTTTAACAGGAAATGCTACTATTATTAAGATAAACTGTTTGGAAGCGTTAATCAATCATCAAAACTCAATCAAATAAACAACTTAATATAAAAATCACTGAAATAAATAACTTAATATAAAAAACATAAAGTAATATTAATGGGATAACTGTCTAGCAGATAAAGCCCAAAAGTAGTTTAATTAACCTAAAATACTACGCAAAGCTTCAGGAAATTCGGAATTTCTTGAGACTTAAGGAAATTCCGGTGGTTGTGGTATTAATACAAAGCGCGCTGCAACTTATGGTTCGACCGCAATCCGCGCGTTGCAACTTATGGTATAACCAGTATTGTCCGGTTATGTGTCAAGTAATAACTGAGATTATTTTATTAAGTAACTGGGAGTATGATATTAAGAGTAACTGGGAGTATTATATCTGGGGATTTTGATGTTAAGTAACTGAGGTTATTGTACCTGTTGTCTGAGTGTTTTATTATACACATTAAAAATAGTCATATGAAATTTTATTTTTATTTTTAGTTAAGTGACTGGGCGTTTTTTCTAAACTGTCTGGGGTTTTTTTATTAAGTATCTGAGAGCTTTTTCTCAACGGTCTGGAGTTTTTGTATTAAGTAACTTGGGTTATATCATATTATTAAGAAACTAGCAGTAGTCTGCATGGGGTTTATTTACTTAGTAACTGAGACTTTTTTTATCAACGGTCTGGGTTTTTTTTATTAAGTAACTGGGGTTAGCATATGGTTTTTTTAGTTCTTCTAATGATATTATAAAGCAAAATCAGTAGTACAAATCAATTCTTAAACAAAAGTAGTAGTACCGGTCAGATACATAACCGCGCGCACGGTTAATGTAAGGAACCGGAATTTCCATAAGCCTATGAAAATTCTGGAATCACAAGAGACCAACTCAAAATACTAAAATTACTTCTTAATTGACGGGTTAATCGAATGTACCGTGGTCCAGTATGGTTAATTAATTTCCTGATCGACTAATTACTTCTTAATTGACGGATTAATCGAACTGGACCTTGGTATCCAGTTGACCATATTTTCTGTCCGAAGCCTCTTGGTCTCTATCTTTAAGAAAAATCCCACAAAGTATCTTAATGCATTTTTCTCGATTAATAGACTATACCTTTGTCCAATATGGTTAATAATCAACGGATTAATCGACTGTACCGTAGTCTAGTATAGCTAATTACCTTCCTAATTGACTAATTACTTCTTAATTGACGGATTAATCGAACTCTACTTTGGTACGATTCGACTGGACCATGTTCCAGTTGACCATGTTTTCTGTCCAGAGACTTTCGGTCTCTAGCTGCAAGAAAAATCTGATAGAGTATCTCAATGCATTTTTCTCGATTAATAGTTGTCCAATACAGTTAATTACCTTCCTAATCAATGGATTAATCGATTGTATAGTGGTCTAGTATAGTTAATTACCTTCCTAATCGATTAATTACTTATTATTTGACGGATAATCGAACTGGACCTTGGTATAATTCGACTGGACCATGGTCCAGTTAACCATGTTTTCTGCCCGAAGCCTGGTTAGAGATGAAAGTGAAATCGACTAGACCACGGCCTAATCGGATGAGCAAGGTCCAGTGGAATTAGTCAGGTAATTAGACCACGACCCAGTGTATAATAGATTGTTTGTGTGTTCCCGGAAGGGTTTGAGTTTGTTGTGGGATTTGAGTTGTGATGATTCGGTATAAACATTGACAATAACCTCTGTCTTCTTTATCATTATTTCCATAGTATGCGTTTTGCTAATCTGTTGGATCAATACTCAGTCTATATAAACTTTAAATTTATACTCACTGCATTGCGTTAAATCGGGGCGAATTGCATTTTTGATCATCTAATTCGAGCTACTCTTTAAGTAGAAACTGTATTTTAGTAGCGCAAAATAAAAGTTCGTTTATATAAATGTCAAAGTAGCGCAAGACAAAAATTAGTTTGTATACATATCAAATAGCGCAAAATATATAAAAGTTACTTCGTATATATACAGTCATATCAAAGTAGTGCAAGATCTATATTATTCACCGATGTGGTTATTACACTATAACAAGGAGCTACCTTGAAAATAGGAGAATGGAAAGTGAATAAGATCGGAAGAAAGAAAAGACTGATTTTTTTTTATCATGACTGAGATTAAAATTGAGTATATGTTATTTACTGAAAGTAGATATTCAAACTAATTCAAAGGAACTTTTTTACTTCTGCCAAATTTATTCACGTAATTATAGTTATAGTGATCATCGCAATCTGTTAAGCTATTTTCTGTAACTCTCTTGACTTTGTAGAATATTGTACTCTAACATTTTATTGAATAATTCGTTTACCTAATAAAAAAAATTCAAAAAAATTCAAAGGTCAATTTTATTTATTTAATTTCCTTATAATTAACAACACTTGTTTAATTTATTCCTTATATTTTTGTATACTTTATTTACAGTTATGACAATAAAATTAATTTATTCTCCAAATATATATAGTCAAATATATCTATAGAAAAATAATTTGGTATTCAAAATTATTCTAATTACTCTTTCAAAAAAATTATTCTAATTACTTATACATGATACAAATGGTATATAATTAAATGGACGTGTAAATTGAAAACAACACATACTTGTATATAACTACACTTCTGAAATGCCATCAGTGAAACAAACTAGCTTGCTCATCATCATTACTTAGCTTGTTTACTTTAACATTTCTCTTCATTTTTGTATGTCGATGACAATGATCAACGAGCTTCTACACCAGCGTAGATCACTGGCAAACATCTACGGTTCCGGCAAACAGTTATCAGGCGGACTCGAAGAAATGGAATCCTTGAGCGTTCAGGATCAAGCTCGATGTCGATACCAGATCAACATGAAATTCTCATGTGGAGTTCTTCTAGACGAAACGATTTTCCATCAGGGCTCGTCTTTGAGGAACGTGGTTGTTTTGTCCGCAATCGAGTTCAATCTCCGAGTATGTCCACGTACAATTTCGGCCCTCGAAGAACATCCTTACCAACGATTGTTTAAAGGCATGGTTTCTCAGAGGCTGAACTTGTCAGAAAATGATAATGATTTGTTTTCAAATGAGGGATTTCAAAGCATGGTGGAGTTATTGAGTTCTGCCTTGCCAGACCGAAAGATTTTTAACGTGGAATTTAAACTTTCTTTGGTACATTCTCATGTTCTGATGCCAAGAATCTACATTGATGGCCAAATATTACTCGATCTGGTAAGGGAGGGAAATACGGCTGCTGACAGTCCCTGCATGATGGTTCCTGCGACAGAAGAGTCGATCAGGACTCTAAAGCGGAAGAGGGTGGAAGATGACGAGGAGCATGACTGTGTGATCTGTCTGGAGGGGTTTGCGAAAGGTAGTGAGGCAGTTTCGATGCCTTGCGCACACTCGTTCCATGGAGATTGCATTAAAGAGTGGCTTCGTACGAGTCATTATTGTCCAACTTGTCGATATAAGATGCCGACGAGGAACTAGTGTAATGATTTAATGTTCACTTTGAATGAATAATATATGTTGAGATTTTTATTTTCTTCTAGCAAATTTAGAGCTTATTCACCGTGCTATTTTACACAAAGTAATTTATATCTTGCGCTTCATATTTATACAAACTAATTTCTATCTTGCGCTACTATGCATGGTATCCTAAAAAATCACCAGTTTCATTGATCTTGCGTCACTTTGATTATAGATACAAACTAGTTTATATCTTGCGCTAATTTGACTCGTACTTATGCAAGTAGCAGGTTATCTGTTGCACTACTTGCCATATGGTGAACATATAAATCCATTGGAACAACCAATTACGTTATAACGACAACTGTCGCTCACCCTATCAGCCAAATTCATGTCTATAAGTGTACGAGTAAAGTCACCATTATCTGCAGAAATCTGAAGCAAGTGCGGTATCATTGGGCAAAAACACACCAAACGCGTAAACCTGGAACTCTGAGCATAAAAATCAGAGAAACTAGGCTCCGATAGTTACTTTTTCCATTCAGAACACACACTTACACCGCATAATAGTCTGGACTGGAACTCTGCCAAAAATTTCAAGTAAAAGAGCCGCCGGTATCATGAAAATGAAGCACAGATCATGATCCCCGCTTCCAGATTCTCGTGTGGCATCTGAATCTTCATTGGTTATAAGTGAACTGTTCTGTTTCTTCATGGTGGACATATGTGATTTGTGAGGGTGCAATGTAAATCTGAATATACGGAATGGGAGTATGGAATGGATGTATGAGATACTGACTACGTACGATTCGCAGTGAAGGTTATCCGTTGCACTATTTTAATTTGATATTAAACAAACTAAGTTATATTTTGCGATACGTCAAAATATATTCAACTAACTTCTATCTTGTGTACGTGCGATACTTCAATATTTATACATATTGAGTTATGAAATGAGTGTGCTCAAGGCATCACAACCTTTCGCAAACCCCTCCAAACAGATCACGCAGTCATCCTCCCCATCATAATATTCCCTTCTTTTCCTTATATTTCCTTATAGTATATTAATAAAAAATTTCCCTAAATTTAAATATTCTAAAATATAGAGAGTCAATGACAAAGATCTGGAAACACACAGAATAAGTGTGTATTCAAAATAAGTCTAGTGATTTCTTTATTTTTTATTTTCTGTTTTTCTCTAAATTTAATTTTTAGTTCAGTTTAGACATTCTCAACTGAATCAAACAGATTTTAAGTTCAATTATGTTTCTCGAACTGAAAAACTGTACAAGGACGGTATTCTGAATGCCAAACTCGGTTTCCTCATTTGTAACTGTCCAAATACATACCACATATGTTTCATAATATTTGTCCATTTTATCATTTCGGGTGAAAATTAGTAAGTAACCCAATTAAATCTCACATTCAAAAAACTAAAACTCCACATCGCAGTTTTAAGTAGTCACCAAGCCAGCAACAATACTTCAAGTAAAACAGCTTCATAAATCCAGATTTATAACTTAATTACAGAGGATCAACAACTCATGTTTTACAATATCATGATCAATGATCTTGAATTTCAATCCTAAGCTAAACTAACTATTTGGTATGGCTTCAGTAGAACACGATTTTCGAGTGAAATCTTGATAGACAAACATTAATAAGAAGAATTTGGCTGATGATTAAATGTAAGAAAACAATGAGAAAGATGTGCGTTAAAAACAACATAAGCAGATTTGACAGAGTTTTGCTTATAGTGCAGTTACATCAAACAATATTCAACAGTTTAGTGTTTAACCAAACAGCGTTTATGTGATTATAAAAAACAAAATGCAAACAGCAGACTGAACCGGTAAAGTTTGTAAGAAAGTTAGCAACCGAACTCACTTCTTCTCCCTGAACTGTGTCGTTAGAAGCTGGTATTTATTTGAAATTGTGTAATCGAATCTTGAAAAGGCTAGATAGGTCTAAAGATGATATTGAAGCCTAGATGTAATCCCGAGGCGTTGACGGAATCGAAAGAGGAGACATGGAAGAGGAGGGGCACCGGGTCAGGCGGAGGGGAATAGGGTCAGGTGGAGGGAGATGGGAAAAGAGGAGAAGACAGTGAGTAAAATGGGATGAAGAAGATGCTCAAAAATGGGATGAAGAAGCGTGATATGAAAACGACTCTGCGCGTGGCCGCGTAATTTTCTCCACGCGCGGTTATTGGCTTATAATTATTCTATAAAAATTTCAATAAAGATATTGCATTATCTTTCCTTACGAAAACGTATACTAATATATATATTAACACTAAGTCATACTAGTACTAGTTCAGAAGGAAAACATATCCTAACCCAATACGTACAGACGCTTGGCTTGTATATATAGTGGGTGACTCACTACTTCTCTAAACCCATTAAAGAAATTAGGCTATGTTGATTTGAACCTAACTACAACTTATTATTCAGATTTTGTTAATTCAAATTTATACTTTACTTTAAATTCTGTTTAGTTTTTCAAAATTCTCAGTTGAAAAGAACAGAGTCTTAGTTTTCCTTCGCTCAATATTTCGTGACGATGGCACTGCACGAACGTCTACACCACAGTAAATCAGTGGGGGATTTCCACTCCTGCCACAGCCAGATAGCAGGCATACTTGACGGATCCTCGAGCGTTCAGGATCCGTACCGAACCAACTGCCAAATCACAATGTATTTCTCCTGCGAACCTGTTCTACGAGAAAGGTTTCTTGCTCACGGCTTAGAATCTGGGGTCGAGGTTAATCTGCCTGAAACCGAGTTACGTTTCAGACTATATCTAAATCGAATTTCAGACGTCCATCACGCACTACCTAGTAACCGACAGGTGGTGAGCTGCATGATTGCTGGGTGGTTGAATTTGACAGTACATGATGCGAGTGGGTTTTCGGGATTTGCGTTTCAATGTGCAGTGGGGTTCCTGGGTACGGTGTTGCCAGGAAGCAATACGTTTGATATGAGATTTAGACTATCTTTGGTACACTCTCATGTTGTGGTGGCAAGAATACCTCACCAAAGGATTGAAGCAAGCAATGGTCCTGTAAGGAATGGCATGCATAATCCTTGGCTGGGTACTGTAAGGAATATCATGCTAAGAACGTTCGAAGAAAGGGTGATGTTACTCGAGCAAATGATCATGGAAGAAAGCAATGTCATGCAAAGAACGTTCGAAGAAAGACTGGTGTTACTCGAGCAAATGATGGAAGAACGCAATGGGCGTCCTTGGCCGGGTCATGTAAGGAATGGCATACCAAGACCAGTGGAAGAAAGGCTGATGTTACTCGAGCAAATGATGGAAGACAACAACGGTCCTTGGCTGGGTCCTGTAAGGAATGGCATGCCAAGAACGTTCGAAGAAAGGCAGATGTTCCTCTGCCAAATGATTGAACATCCCAATCGTCTTTGGCTGGATCCTGTTACGAATGGCATGCCAAGAACGTTAGAAGAAAGGCAGATATTACTCCCCCAAATGATTGAAGAACGCAATCGTCGTTCGTTGGATCCTGGTACGAATGGCCTGCCAAGAATGTACACAGAAGATCAGATGTTGCTTCATGATCAAGTGACAGAACAAAGTGACGAAGAAGAACCTCTGATGGTTCCTGCGACAGAAGAATCTATCAAGAATCTGGAGCGGAAGAGAGTAGAAGATGATCGTGACGATGTTTGTGTGATCTGTTTGAAGAGGTTTGCAAAAGGCTGCGAGACGGCCTCGATGCCTTGCGCTCAATCGTTTCATGGAGATTGCATTGAAGAGTGGCTTAACACGAGTCACTATTGTCCAATTTGCCGATTTGAGATGCCGGCCGAAGATGAAGACGAATACGAATACGAAGATGAAGATGAAGACGAATACGAAGATGATGACGAATACGAATACGAATATGAATACGTGGATCTAGTAATAAGTAGTTTGATAGATTAACGTTCATCTTGTCAGACTTGTAAACATATATACTTTGGATTCAGTTGAATGTCCAATGAAGCAAGTTTATGTTACGCTACTGATTGAGAATTTTCTTGATATCTTTGTCTGTTTAATGTGAAGAAATAGCTTGATTAGTTTCTGCTGAATTTAGCGTGATTCTTGACATTTAATTTATTATTTATATATACCTAAGAATATGACATCTCTTATTTTCTTGAATCTTGTTAGCTGCTTACGTATAACAGTACCATTAATTCAACAAAAAACTAAATCTTGGTAAAGGAAAACATAATAATCAGATTATTAGTCTGTTTGGTTAGTAAATATTGTTAAAGAAAGTCAAAGAGTACTGGTCAGCCTGTCAATTTGGACCGGAACAGGATTTTTCTCGGTCCGATCCAAATTCAATCTGAATATTGGACCAAGTCCGGTTCACAAAAGAGCTGACCATAATCCATTGAACCGTAATTCATTTGATCCGGACTAGACTAGATTAATATTCATGAATTAAACGGATAAAAACTTAATCCGCCTAATTAAATATTCTAAAATTAACGGATATTGCTTAGATCTTGATGTTGGGTTGAGATTGGTTGTTTTCCAAGTTAGAATCTATTCATTTCACCTTAAATACACGTTTGTTGATCAATTCATTTTAAATTAGTTTACTCAAATTTGAACTGAATTGAACAACAATAAAATTGAGGTGAACTGTACGAAGACTTAATATCATACGTCAAACAAACTATACGGATAACATAACAATTTGTAAATATGCATCCTTTTTTATTACACAACTCATGCATCAAACTTTTTAGTTTTAGATGCTTGTATTGTTGGTATTCATGTATCACTATCTTGTAAAACATGCATGTTGTATTAATGATGCTTGTTTTCATGATAGGATTTTCAAGAGCCGTGTCATGGTGGAAATTTTAAAATCCAATTTTTAATTGTGTTTCTAGCGATAATGAGTCTTGATGTTTAAGTCATTATTTGTATTGTTTGTTAAGATTTTACAATTTTAACGTCTAAAGTAGAATTTGCCGTTGACTAATTAGGCTCTGTTCTTTTCAACTTAAGTTCAGATCCATTCAGTTCAGTTCAGATCCATTCAGATTTGGTTAGTTCAAATTTGTACTTTACTTCAGATCCATTAAGTTCAGTTCAGTTCAGTTCCGAAATCCTCAGCTGAAAAGAACAGAGCCTAATGGAGGTCAGGTATTTTGGGTTACAATTGTTATGCTTTTTAGTACGTAGGAACTTAAAATGAAAATGCTTTCTTTTAAGATAAAAAAAAAAAGAGTTTTAAGGGGAAATGATTATTTATATAAATAGGGAGATATAAGGATGGTTAAATTATGAAGTCATTAAGATAGTATATGAGAGGTTCGAGGGTTCGAACTCACATATAGGGATAAGGTGATTTAGACGTGTATATAGGAGATGAATGGTTCAAAACATGTGCAGTGCAGTTTTAAGAGAAAGTAACTACAGATAGTAGGTTTAGATGCAGTAGCGGATGTTTGTATTGTTGTATTGGTTGGTGGGGCAGCTACCCCTCCCCTCCCAAAACTGTTGCTTTTTTTTTAACTATATACTCTTATAAAATGCATTTTGCTCCTATAACATTATTGATTTGCACCCACATCATTTCATAAAATCCATTTTGCCTGACATATAGACTATCTCCAGCACTTCAATCCTAAGCAACCCACTCTCTCTGCCACGTCGGCATTCCATTTACTATCAACATCTATCCAACCCTTCTACTCCGACAATCAAACTCTATTCAACCCAAATTTTTATATTCTTTTCTCATTTCTTTTACTAACTTCATTATCATTTCTCATTTATTTTATAACTTCATATTTTGTTTTTAGAATATGTAACCGTTTTTTAGTTTTAGAATATTTAACCGTTTTTATATGATTGTTGTTTTCGTTTATATATATACATCGAGTAAGAAAAAGTATAAAAAAAAGGAGTTAACGAATTAGATTGAAGGTAAAAAGAAGTTAATGTGAAAGTAGAAATAAATAGTTAAAAAAGAAATAAAGAAATAATAGAAAAGAATTAAACAAAAAGTAAAATTGAAATAAAATTAATTAAAAATAATAAAACACCATGCAACCGGTCTCATGCTATGAGACGGGTTGCTTAGCCGGGTTGATAGCAAAGTTGCATGGGCTAAGCAACGTCCAAACAACTCTGCTGGAGTTAGTCTAAAACATTTCGATCTGACCCTGAATAGATGTATTGATTGATAGCGGGACTAAAATTTAAAAACAAAAATGAAAAATCACTCGTATGAATTGGACCACTGATTTCGTTATTGGGCCTGATCACAACCCATTTAGCTTTATAACGTAGCTCCCGAATAGGACTTAGGGCCTAGGCGCCTAGCTACAGTACTGCATGAGTGAGGAGTCTATTTTTTTCCTCGTCTTAAAAGTTAAAACTACTACTACTACTTATTAATTGGTCCCAAACTCTATATAACAACCCACATTTTAATTTTCTTTTAAATTTTGAGTCAATATTCTTTTTAATCAATTTTACTTACATTAAATACGCACTATGTTTTCTGACAGAGCAACAATTACGAACATGAGGTACGTGTAGACATAAAAGAAAATTGAAACATTAAATTATTACTATAAAGTACTAATGATTAAGTATTATTATTCTTTATAATAATCGACCAATCAGTAACATTTGTTGTTAAATCTTTTTAAGTCAAACAATTGTTTAGCTCAATTTTCACACGTTTCTCCCTCCCTTCAAACTCTTTTTTTCTAACAATTGTTGGAAACCTATA
>JAYMSL010002015.1:0-15306 GCA_036897195.1 Plantago coronopus
AAGACTTAAGAATTAATTATACAAGAAATGAAAGGAAAGAATTAATTATGATAAAAAAAAGAAATGCGTAAACCACTTCATAACCGAAATGGAGCTGTTTGCCTGTTCATAATATGGATAAATTAGAAAAGAAAAAAAACAGGAAAAAGCAAAAGGAAAAAGGGGGAAAAAAATAATAAAAATGTTGGGAATAGGTTTCGAACCTGCGTGCTGAGAAGAATGCAAGGACTTAAAGCTGTTGCATTGAGCCACTGCAGCTACGCCGGCGCTTTTCTTTAAAGCAATTGATAGAAAATATAAAACACGTCAGAAAAGTAAAGCGAAAAGAAAAAAAAAATGAGTTGAGGCGCGCCTCAAGTCTGACACACTTTGCTGCTTTGGTGCAGCATGTTGATGCAGATCAAGTCCAATTTGCATCTCTTGTTGGAGATGGCCTAAGATGCTTCCTCGAACACTACCAACGCTTACTCTTGAGGTGATGAGATAGTTATTTGCTCTTGCTCTCTAACTTGTGTTGTGGGTTAAATTAAATGAGAATGAGAGTGCTCCTCTAATATACTTGTGATAAATAATCACTTCCATATTTGAGAGGTAAAATGGAACAATCATGCTGGTCCATTCATATACTGTACTAGTATGATTTATAGTATTTTGAAATGTGGTTATCCACGTAGACGTAGTACTAGTATTTTGTCAGGGTTGTGCTAGTTATCCAATCGATACCTGGAACTGTGAAGACGATACTAGGGATTTGACCGGTTCAATCGGACGGCCGAACCCCAACTTTTAAAAATATATAAGCTATGGATTTCTTATAAATGATTTTCTAAAAAATAAAATAAAATAAAAAATAGTGTACTTTGTTTGATATAAATAGCATTTCCAGCTCCTTTATACTATTTGATTGGTTCAGATATTATACATTTATAACGTAGTAAAGTTACAGTCTACAAGAGAATTTAAATAGATGACGAACACTATTCATTAATTATAAAACAATCCTCTATTTGTTTAATCAATCAACAAGAGCTGCATGGTTAAACTTGCTCCATTGGAGCAATTGGAGACTCACTGTGGCGTCTCATGATAGGGACAGGGGCGAATCTACGTTGGCGCAAGGGACAGCAGTTGTTGCCCCTCAATTTTTCAGTTGAAATGGCTTTTATACCCCTAAAAACTGTTCTTTAGTTTATAATAGATATATTTATAAGTAAAAATTGTAACAACAATGTTCCAGCTCAAGCGGTCATGCGCTACAATTTGGAAACCCTCCCCTTAACAGGTCCTGGGTTCAATCCTGGTGTCTGCAATTCTTTCTTCTCTTTTTGTTTTAGAATTATTTTATTATTTTTCTTCTCCTTTTGTTTATTATGCTTTTATTTATTTATATATTCTAATAGTACCTTAAACATACCAGTATAGATATTATGCAACTTTTTCTCCTCTTTTTGTTTATTATTATTTTTCTTTTTTTGCTGAGTATGATTTTAATTATTCTAATGGTACGTCAAATACACCATAGTTGTATACTTGTATTGATATTATCTCAAATTCTCAATATTTGTGTGTTTCTAGATTTGCACATATGTCTCTTTCTGTTTTTTCTTTGTTTATGTTTGTATTAGTATAAATTATATGTGTATATTTCAAACATAAAATTCCCTAATGAGTGGTAAGCTTATCACATTATCGCAAATTCATTTTATATTAGATTTAAGCACGGAAGAAATTCTAAGATCAAACATGTTGGGTTTTGAAAAAATTGATTGTATCATTTAATAGAAATTGGTTAGCAAAGAGTTCGAGACTCTACAAATGTCAAAACGTTCAAGGTGGTATGAATAAAGAATGATTATATATAACGTTATAGTTCACATAATTTTTTTTTATAAATAAATTCTTGCTACCCCTCACATAATTTTCTGCCTTCGCCCCTGGATAGGGACATAAGTTTGTACAAAATGCGTGATAAAATACATGTCTTTGTTTTCAAGGATCAACAATATTACTTGAAAAACAATTTGTTTTAGTTGAAAAGGTTAGTTCTTGATCTATAAGGATCAGATTGTTACACTTTAATAGTAGGTATATATGACATGTATTCCAAGTACAACAAACCTGCAACTAAACCTAATTCAATAAATATTATATTAAGTCGGATATTATAAGTGTGATTTTGAGTTCAAATTACACAATATAATACATACTCGTATATAAATTCAGTTATTAGTAATCACGTATGAGCAAATTATCGTACAAAATACAGTTATAAATTACAATAACAATCATTGTGTTGCAAATTTGCTCTAAACCAACCGTTCCATCGTGTAACCACAACTTCATAAGACACTCACAAGTCACACCATACAGACTCGTAAGCCAAATCCAGAAGGTCCACAACAAGGGGGGCGGACTCAATTAATAAGGAATTAAACAGAGTGTTTATATGGTTGGTGAGGAAGAGACTTTACAGTTCATAACCTGATTATGTTAATACTTGTTTGTATTATAGTAATTGTCCCGTCACGTCCGAAACTTCCTATGTTTTTATTTTTTTGTGTCTCATTTGAAATTTATCATTTCGATTTTTATAAATATTACTTCCAATAATAATAATAAATATATTAAAAAATATTATACTCTACTAAGTTATTACGCACTTCAAACCTACTACCAATATTTTGTTGTAAATTCGTAAATTCGAGTGAGAACCTTCGGACGGGTCGGATTAACAAAAAAATTATTAGAATGTAGAAAGAAGAAAAGAAGACTACTAGTTTCCTTTTTTTAGCTTAAGAGTCAGTTAGTGATAGGCACGCCTGTCAGCCAGGCAAGCTCGTCTCGTTACCACCATCATCATCTTCATAATTCCCTCCACTCTCTCTGCCCTCTCACACATACTATTCTATACTACTACTACCTTCTTTTCTCCTCTTTTCTCTCTCTTCCCAAACTATTCTTTCCGTTTTTTTCCTCTTCTTTTCCGTTTCCTGAACAAAACGCGACTTCTTGGCATCATTTTTCTGATTGGTGTTCATAAACATTGTTGTCTCTGTGATTTGATTGGATCTGCTTCGTTGTTATCGAGCTGGTGGAGAAAATTTTCGTTCTCGGCATTGTTAGGTGAGGTTCCTGTGCATTATTTCGATTGTTTTGTTGATTTTTTTTTAATGAATTTGGTATCATTTGGTTGATTGTGTTGTTATGATTGCTGTTGTGCATTGGAGATGGTAATCAGTGATGTTTGTAATCTGGGGTGTTACAAAAGGCAATGTCTTTTCTGGATAATCGAGCTATTAGGAAAATGTTTCTGTTTTAGTCGATGCAATTATGGACATTTGATTTCAGATTAGTTTCGAGTATACGTAGAGTTGAGTGATGAAAAACGTATGAATTATAGGCGAAGCTGACATTTTAAGTAGGCGAAGATTGATAAGAAACTTATTCGAAGCTATTTTGGTTTCGTGTATGGAAACTGCTGAATTAGACAAGTGTTGGGTGTTTATGTTACTCTAGTGTAGTCCGAGATAGCGTTGGAAGTTTGAAGAAATGAAAGACTACAGATATAACACGGAGTCTGCAGGAAATTTGGGCCAAGCAGATACCAATGATATATTTGAATTCTGACTGGGGGGAAGATACAGCATTGTGAAATGATAGTTGTTTTGTTTAGTAAGGATTGAAGTGTGGTGAAAGTTTATGACGAGGCGATTGAATCTTGTTCATACAGATGGAATGGTATTAGCTTATTCTTCTCCTCACGTGCCAAGAAGCATATCTTGAAAATTTTAGCTAGTTCCTATAAAAGTTGGTTTGTGGGTGAGTATTTGGAGCGTACAAGAAATGAAGGAGCTTCAGTAATTTAGGAATATAATTTAATTAGTACAACGGATACAATGGACTGGTAAGGAAATGCATTTTCAAGGATTTAGGCATATAGTTTGCAGCAAATTCTTGAGGGACTGACAATTACTAATCTAATGTAAGCCTTGTCCCTAAGGCATCATCAAAAGAATGTTTTGTTATTCTATAGTTGATGCTCCTTTTCACAACTCCACTCATATTATTGACATCCCATGATACTTTTGGCGAGGGCATAATTTTATTGCTACCCCTCCCAGTGAGTGAATTAGCTTTTCTTTCTATTTCAGTTCACCAATAAATAACATCCACAATCTCCAACTCTCTTTTCAGATAAAATTCCAGATCAGAAAGTTCTCAAAGAACTTTGCTAGACGCTATGTCTGTTTCAATGAAAGACTTGGATCCAGCTTTCCAAGGGGCAGGACAGAAGGCGTATCCTTGTGTTGCCATCTAATTACCGTTGCATGATGCAAATTAAAATTTTGCTTTTATATCTCTCATGTACATTATTGGTATGACTTGCCGAAAGGATTTAGGGCACATTCATTCAAATAAAAGTATTTGACTGCAAGCACAAGTCTCTAGCTGGTCAAAACTGTTCATACCTTTAGGTGCTTCCTGTTAGTATTATTGTTTTTTTCTCATATCTCATGAATTCTCCATGTGGTTGTCTCCTTGACTTTAGAACAGTGGCATCGAAGTATGGCGAATTGAAAATTTTAAACCTGTTTCAATCCCAAAATCCGAACATGGGAAGTTTTTCACTGGAGATTCCTATGTGATATTAAAGGTAATTTTCAAGTTTTTCCATCTAGAAGTAGTTTGCTGCGTCTCCGTTACTATGTACCAGATACCAACCTTTGAGTGTACGTTACATGTCCCAGTTTTTCCTTTTCTTTAATTTCTTCATTGTAATCTCCATGCTTGAGTACATAATTGGTCATTTCAGTAATAATTTAGCTCCCACGATTATCTTAGCTCATTATTATGTAGAGCTGTAAACTGTCACTTCAAGCGGAGCCAGGATGCTTATCTTTATCTCTCTGTCTCCCTCTCTTAAAAAAAATTGGCTCCACACCTAATAGGTTATGTACTAATTTGTTCTGGAGGTTCAGCAGATACTCTTAAACCAAATGGAACTGAGACTACCTTACATTTCAAATCACTATATTCATTGCAGTGAGCTCCAATCCCATTTTTGTTTTTTTAATACGCAAACTATTACAAACTATCAAGTAATTCAATAAACACCTAAACCTGCACCCTACATGGCTCGAACCCCAGGCCTACTACTTGCGACTCCTTCCTCTCTTCTACCGCTAAGCTCCAATAAAGTTGTCTATGGAGCTGCATATTTACTTGTAGCAGTAGAAGTTTCACATGATTGTTACCCTGCAGTTGCTAATTGCTAATAACGTTGCATTTTATAGATAGACGTCAGAAAATTATTCATGCTTTGTCCATGGCTACACATATTTGTCCAAGCTATAGCCTTGTGATAGTCTAGGGCTATGTTTATGTACAATAGTTTATTCAGCATAATTGTATCTTTCATGCAGACCACAGCACAGAAAAATGGCGCCCTGCATCATGATCTCCATTATTGGCTTGGTAAAGATACCAGCCAGGTATGCTATCTTCTTTTCCCTTCTTTTTTATCAAGCTGAGCCCCAATACTGAAATCGTTATCTCATTGTGTGTATTCTACTGGTAGGATGAAGCCGGCACTGCAGCCATTAAAACTGTTGAATTAGATGCAGCACTTGGAGGGCGTGCTGTTCAATATCGTGAAGTACAAGGCCATGAAACTGAGAAGTTCCTTTCTTATTTTAAACCCTGTATTATACCTCAACAAGGTGGAGTTGCCTCAGGCTTCAGACATGCTGAGGAGGAAGAGCACCAGACCCGTTTGTATGTCTGTAGAGGAAGGCATGTCGTCCATGTTGAAGAGGCAAGCTCTAGTTTCCTACATGTCTGACTCATCATTATCTTAATTTACATGAGTTAGCTAATTAATCCAAAACTAGATCATCAATATTGATTATGAAGCCTCTAGTGGCCAAGATAGAAGGGATTGTCTCGAATTATAGTCTGTATCCAAGTGGTAAACACTTCGATATGATCTGCAAGATGTAGGGGGTGTTGGGTTCCACTTCCATTGGAGTAACTGATAAGAGTGACGTTTGCTTGTGTCTATCTTATAAATATGAAGAATAGGTAGAAAAAAGAAGAATAGACCCTGAAGCCAAATTTTTGCATTGTCTAATGCATGTGGTTATCATTTACATGGTAATTCAGTCTCAGTGCATATTTGTTAAGCAGCATTCTTTGGTATGTGGGACAGGTGCCGTTCGTCCGATCCTCTCTTAATCATGATGACATTTTTATACTTGATACCAAGTCCAAAATATTTCAATTCAATGGCTCCAACTCATGTATTCAAGAAAGGGCTAAAGCGTTGGAAGTCGTTCAGTATGTTAAAGACACCTATCACGATGGGAAATGTGATATCGGTGCAGTTGGTAATTATGCTTTCCTTTTTTTATTGGTTTGTTTCTGTCCGTATATTTTGAACAATGGTTTGACATGTAGCTGGCCTATATATTTACCGCAGAAGACGGAAAATTAATGGCCGATGCAGAGGCTGGGGAATTCTGGGGTTTCTTTGGTGGCTTTGCTCCACTTCCGCGGAAAACAACTATGGGTGAACACAAGGGTGAACAGGGCTCCCCTCCTAAGCTTTTCTGGTATCTAAAGTCTTACCTTCAGCTGCTTCCTCTACTTTCTTTTCACTAGCATATTTATTGTTTAATGCACAAATGTACTTGCTATATTAGTATTATTACTTAAAAAGTGACCTTTCTCAGTTTTGGATTCTTCAGCCTATTCTTCTTACAAGTATGATGTTGCCTCTATATTTTTTATCTTCTCTTTCAATGTTTTAAACTTTAGAACTGACTTTGGTTGCAGTAAAAGACAATAAGATAATTCTACTTTGTACCTCGTTCAGTCATATCAATATACTCATATCTCTACAAATGCCAATTTGTTTAAGATTATGTCCCACCCTATCATAACCCAAGGGCAGTGTTTCACATTTGCACTTCACATAAGAGTCATTCTAACATATTTATAATATGATAGACCATAGAATACAGCAATGCTTACTGATGATATTTTTGAATATTCAAGCGTTGAGAATGGAGATGCAGTGCCTATCGAAGCTGAATCATTGCAAAGGGAGTTGTTAGAAACACACAAATGCTACATTTTAGATTCTGGACTGGAAGTCTTTGTTTGGGCAGGGCGAAGTACTTCTGTAGATGAAAGAAAAGCTGCAAGCACTGCAGTTGATGTAAGTTTAGTTTCTTCGATAACCTTGGCCCAATCTTGGATTCTAGTGCTTTTCGCTACAAGCTAATTTAATTACCTTTGTACACTTTACAGGAGTTATTGCGTAACCTTGATAGATCTAAATCTCGTGTAACCCGTGTGATTGAGGGCTTTGAGACAGTAATCTTTCGCTCGAAGTTTGATTCTTGGCCTGAAACAACAAATGTGGCCGTGTCTGAAGATGGTCGAGGGAAAGTTGCAGGTTAGCAATGCATATGGATTAATATGTTACTTAATTCCACTATTAAATTCGATCAAGTTACCATATGATTACCATCTAAAATGATAAATTTATGTTTTCTTCTCTAATACTCACCGCCATTATTGTTGAATCCTGACTAGTGTTTTTAACTTTATTATTTTAGCACTTCTCAAACGCCAAGGAGTTAATGTGAAGGGTCTTATGAAAACAGAATCTCCGAAGCATGCACCTCAACCATTTATAGATTGCACAGGAGATTTGCAGGTGATTATTCTCACTTTAGCTCATATGGTTGTTGATCTTGTCTTATGTTTAACCTGTTGGAATAATAGCATCCTTATTCAAGTTACACACTTAATGTGTCCAGAATTTTACTTGAAACTTGTAAGGGAGGCAAGCAGGCCAGGGATATAAATTCCATAGAGTCATATATTAAATTTTTAAAGTGATTTGGTCAAGAATAAAGCTGCAGGCTCTATATTGCATGTGATCACATCTACGCTACAAACTTAAAATTAAGAGGAATGGAATGAAATGTTGGGGGACCTAGCCTAGAATTGACCAATCAGTTTCTTAAATTGCACAATAAAACTACGTACGGATTATTTTGTTTTTCAGATTAGTCTCATTGGTAATGGTGGTTTCTGAGCATATACATAAAGTGCTAACTTGGCATTTTTGAATAGTTCTAGGAATGAATCTGAAAGAATCCCACTAACTGTTTCACATTTTAATTTGTTTTTTCTTCCTTTTCTGTGCTTGTATGGTACAGGTTTGGCGTGTGGATGGTCAAGATAAGACAATTCTTGAAGCTTCTGATCAGTCAAAGTTCTATAGTGGAGATTGTTATATCTTCCACTATACTTATACCGGGGAAGATAAAGAGGATCACCTCATAGGGACATGGTTCGGAAAGCAAAGTATTGAGGTGAAGTCTTCATTCATTGCCTAACTTTCCTGTGGTTTAGAAAAGTTTGGCATTCGAAAGTCCAAACTATTAGTAAATTTTGTCAACAGTACTTCTAATTGTTCATATTGAAGTTCCAGGTCTAATAGATGTACACAATGAATCCACATTACTGCTTGCTGTAAAGACTGGTATGGCATCCCAAGGGTGCTAAACATTGATATAAACTAGACATGCTTGAGCAAATACGTATTACCTAGTCATCTTTTCCAATATACCTCTATGTCCACCACTGAATGTGACTGGTAGGACAGAAAATGGATAGAAAGAGTCAAAGGAACATGTTGGAGACCATATGGCACATAATACGGCCACTCCCAGGGAAAAATGGAACAGTGCATCTATTGTATAGGTATTAGAAACTAATAGGATTCGATCCAATACCTATCCTCAGTGACCAAGCACATGTTTGCTATATTGCCCTGAATATATGTTCCTGAAAGTCGTCAGCAAACATTTGCATACCTGATACATTACTAACAGCACTATGTATGATGAGGCTAGTTACTTAATCACAAACAACTGTTGTCACTTAAGATCTACGGACTGGATTACTAACTATTTTCTATGCTAATCATGTTCTACAGGAAGATAGGGTGTCAGCTACTTCGCAGGCAAGCAAGATGGTTGAAGCCATGAAATTCATTCCAACTCAGGTACATTACTCACCTGTTGACTGCTATAATTACACACGTGAAAGCTTACTTGTATCTTAATGTATCGTATTTACTATTCGTTCTAGGCTCGCATTTTTGAAGGACATGAGCCTATCCAGTTCTTTACCATCTTACAAAGCTTCATTGTCTTTAAGGTATGGGCCAGTATATATTTCAAGAATTAAAATTGATCTTATGCTTAGCTTTTCAATGTTGTTGCCCTTATCTTCTGCTAATTGCCATTAAATAATCGTTTTCGTCCATCATCAGGGTGGACTTAGTCAGAAATACAAGAATTTCATATCTGAGAAGGAAATTTCAGATGATACATATTCTGAGGATGGACTTGCACTATTTCGAGTTCAGGGTACCGGACCTGATAATATGCAGGCAATTCAAGTTGAAGCTGTACGTGTTTCGCTACAATTCTTCTCTCTCTATCCTACAAGATGAATTGCTTCTGTTGGCTCTTAGCCTCTTGATATATCTTCAATCTATCTCGATTCTTGAGTTGTTACTTTTTTAGTTCTTTTATATCACTAATGATCAAATATAGAAAAAAATGGTTCTTTTATATTCTTCATGAACCAATGAGAGTTAGCCAGGTCATGTGCAACAATCAATCATCTCTGAATGCATCCTAGGGAGAACTAATATGTGGTTTAACTGATTCAGGTGGCGTCATCATTGAATTCTTCCTACTGCTACATACTGCACCAAGGGTCAACTGTCTTTAGCTGGCAAGGAAATTTGACAACTCCTGATGATCAGGAGCTCGTCGAGAGGCAGCTGGATCTGATCAAGGTCTGCTGCTTTCTATGTGTATTTCCTTTTTTGTGGCAAAGGATCAAGAGTTTTCAGTGTGTATAATTGAATATGGACATGCCCTCGTGGATTAAAATTCCCTGTAAAACTTCCCTTCTTATCTAAATTAGTCATTGAAACCATTAGAAGTATTATCTATGTTTGTTACAATTGTGGTGGGGGTGGTGGGTATAGAAACCTTTCCAGTGTGCAGTAGAATCCTGCAGATACCATAGTGAATGCATGTGGTGGTAATTTCGTAGAAATTATTGTTTTGGCATCCATCCTTGAGTAACTGCTAAATTACTGTAGCTTTTCTTTGAGCCCACTTGTTGTGACCTTGTCTTGTCACATTTTGCTATTGTAGCCTGAGATGCAGTCTAGGCTGCAAAAGGAAGGCGCAGAGTCTGAGCAATTTTGGGATTTGTTGGGTGGAAAGTCTGAGTACCCGAGCCAGAAAATTACTAGAGGAGCTGAAAGGGATCCTCATCTATTCTCATGCACTTTATCAAGAGGTTAGTAGTTTTTGTTGGACTGATTTCACCTATTATATGTATCTTACATGCACAAATACTTTTTACTAACTTATGTCTTTCATTTGTCTTTCTATTGCATGTGGCTATATCACATTGCTTTTCAGGAGATCTCAAGGTATTTCAGTTATAAATGTACTTCCAAAATTTCAGTTACTTATAGTTTATCATCCCATTTGTTGCCAGTATCATCAGAAGGCCTTCCTTATGCTTTCTTTATTTCTTTCTTTCTATCCTTTTTTACGTGTGTGTCAATTTCGTTTTCATTCCTATATTAGTATTTTATCCAGAACAATAACAATTCTTTGGATTATTTTTCCTGGCATATAAATAATATTTATAAATTATAATCAAACATGCTTTGAATGATTGTCATCTATAATCTATAACACGGCATATATTCTTCATTTCAGGTGAAAGAGGTACACAATTTTGATCAAGATGATCTAATGACTGAAGACATCTTCATTCTTGATTGTCACTCAGACATTTATGTCTGGGTAGGACAGCAAGTTGAATCCAAGAACAAGAAGGATGCTTTGAACATTGCGGAGGTAAGCTTTGACTGGAGTTTGTGTTCTTTTGATCGTGGACTAAAGAAAATACGGTCAATCTTTATATACTTTCGGTTTGCTGCTATTAACTTTCTTTATAGTTAAATAATTTGCTGTCAGCTCTAATATGTCATATTTTCTAACAGAAATTTTTGGAGCGTGATTTCCTTCTTGAGAAAATATCTGCAGAAGCTTCAATATGTGTTATTACAGAAGGAAATGAGCCAACATTCTTTACTCGTTTCTTCACCTGGGACTCCACAAAATCTGCAGTAAGTGCTTTTTCCATAATTTATTATATATATTGATTTATTTATGCAACAGACATGTTGAAGATACTCACCTCTCTTTATAGGCGCACGGTGATTCGTACCAAAGAAAACTTGCCATCCTTAAGGGAACCCCTTTAGATGTAAGTTTATGTTCCCTTTTCCATTATAATCTGTATATACTTTTTTGTTTTTCTACTTTCTCTTGAAAAAATCTTCTATAATGACGGTCAATTCAAATTATGACAGAAACCTAAAAGAAGAACACCTATCTTAAGTGGAAGGTCTGCAGCTCCTGATAAAACACAGCGTTCTTCGCGAAGCATGTCTGTTAGCCCAGACAGAGTTCGTGTCAGAGGTAGATCTCCTGCATTCAATGCTCTAGCAGCTACTTTTGAGAGTACCCCTGCAAGAAATTTATCTACTCCTCCTCCAATGGTGAGAAAGCTATACCCAAAATCTGCACCAACCCCAGATTCTGAGAAACCGGAATCAAGATCAGCAGCTATAGCAGCACTAACTGCTGGTTTTGAAAAGCCGTCAGGTGCTAAGGATTTCCTTATACCCCGATCGATTAAAGGTACAATTATTTTACTTCTTACATTCAACAACTTGTCCTCTTTGTTAGAGTCTAATTAGATCTCGTTCAATCAATTTGAAGCGAGCTCCGGTGCACAAAACCCACACTCTGAGGCCAATTCTAGGGATAGCTCAGTAGAATCACCTAAAACCAAGCCTGAGACCATAGAGGAAGATGTAAAAGAGGATGAAGCTGAGGATGAGGAAGGACTGCCTATTTACCCGTATGATCGTCTTATGACATTGTCAACTGATCCCGCTGATGATATTGATGTTACAAGACGAGAGGTATGTATGTGGGCTAGAACTGTTTGAATTAGATAACATGCCTGTCACTTTGCACTTGTTTTCAATTTTCCAAATCTTCGAAAGAAATACTTGTTGATGCTGACAAGAATAAGATACTTACTCAAACCTAGAAAAACTATTTTCTGTCTTCTCATGAGATATGCATTTATCATTCTATCTAATGCACTATGCACCTGCTGTGCCACTTCATCAAGTTGATATGATCTATGTTTTCACACACATCTACCAGACTACCACTATAACTCTCTATCTTGAAAATATTTGCTCTATTGGTGGTCTTCTCAAGTTGAGAATAATGATTTGAACATGGTGTTGTGCAGACTTATTTGTCTGCAGCAGAGTTCAAGGAGAAGTTCGGGATGACAAAAGATGCGTTTAGCAAGTTGCCTAAATGGAAACAGAATAAGCTCAAAATGGCACTCCACTTATTCTGAGTTCTTCAAAGCGTTTTTCGGGCCTCCACCCAGCATATGTTGCTGAGAGAAAGCATGATTTACCTTTGTCAAAACCTGGTCGAAACGGATGCATCACAGTGCATTTTTAGCTGCTGCTGTACCTCAGATAAAGTAGTACACATACCTACTGAGCCGATTGGAGACTCAGTACATCCAGAAGTTTGGATGATCGATTCTTGATTTTTGATTTGATGAGTTAGCTGCCATTTTTCTCCGAGTTTGCAATTTTGTTTTATTGAGTTGAGTGTGATTCTTTTGTTGTTAAAATTGTGATAGCAGAGTGATACTAGGAATTTGCAGAGAAAGCTATTTATATAGTGTAAAGAGAAAAGAAATGAATTGTATGGATGGATCTTTGTACAGGAATGTAAAACAACTCCTCCATTGTTTGACTACCTAATAAATGTGTGATTCTTCTACTTCGGAGTCTGGAGTCTGGACTATGATAAACTCTTGGGAGAGTCCACTAAATGTGGTCTTTTCAAAAAGTCCACGTAAAAAATATTATTTATTTATAATATAACATCACCTATTTCAACATAAACATCAATTATTTACAGAAAACGTCAATTATTTACAATAAACATCAACTATTTTTCAATAAACATCAATTATTTTGCAATACATCAACGGTTTACCATGAAACATCGACTATTTACATTAAGCATCAACTATTTTGCTATGAAATAATCGACTATTTTACATTACACATCAACTATTATATCACTAACATCAACTATTTATAAATTATCAACTATTTAATCATAAACATCCAATATTTTATAGTAAACATCACTTATTTTAACATTAACATCAACAATATTAAGTGGACTTTCCGAAAAGACCATTTATAGGTGGACTTTCCTAACAATTAGTGTTTATGTTAAGTGTCTGAAGTTTTTATGTTAAGCGTCTGGTTTTTACCTGGGAGTTTTTTATTTTAAGTGTCTGAAGTTTACTTGTTAATCACCTGAAAGAATTTACTTACACTTATGAAAAATTCCGGAATCTCTAGAAAACAACTCAAACTGCATACCAGCTTGAGAAGGTACCGATTAGAAAGGCGACACCCTCGTTCCGTATCCGCCTTTCATTTGGGTGTTGTTGGTGAGATGGGACCGGAGTCCACGCTTGCTCTCTATCTATACGTACACAAAGTCACAGAGTTAGCCAGTTTCGTCAAGTTATTGAGTTTGAGCTGTCTTCCAGTTCCCACTCATTTCAACACCCAACTATATACCTAATTGTGGGCAATTGTTGTACTACTTGTCAACCATTGATTTCGGACCACTTCACTAAATACATGATTATGGCCTAATGTGGGTCTAATCTAACTACTAGAGTACCACTACTATAATTTACCCTCGAAGTAGCCGCATCATTTTGGTATTATCAACTTAGGCTCAACTTAGACTCAACTTAGAGAGTTTTAGACTATATTTCTACCGGTTTAGCAACGACTTTGTACTTTTATTCTTTTTAAGCCGGAAATTTCTTTGAAATCACATCAACATCAGTTTATAAATTACAAATTATTGTATTGTGTTGTTATATTTAAGAGTAGGTGCATATTATGTTGTAATTCAAATTATATAAATTGATATTCACTTAAAAACATTTGATTATGATAAGAATAAGATTGGCCAGCAGCCAGCATGCACACCATAGTTGAGGATGAGAGTGACACATTGATTATGATTAGTTAGCAATTTATTGCGTAACTGCCTCCAATTAGATGGCTGCAAGTTTGCAACATCATCACTAGTTCCAATCCAATTATATAGTTTAATAATTAATCAACACAAACAATATATGAGAAGTACTATCCGTCTCTACTCTCTATAATAAACACAAGGGTCAGTACCTAAACAATGATTATCATATTCATCATATCCTTGTCAATTGTCATCGATCTTCTTTCATCTTTGACTCATTGCTAAACCTTCATAAAATAGAACATACTTAAAAAACTGAGTGTTCATATCTAAACTATTATTCAAGTTACAGTACCGGATTCAAACTGGAGCTGGTTGCTCTACCCGAACCAAGCCTCCCGCTTGACTGAGATTGAGTGAAAGCTAATGATTTATGTCAAATTACTAGGAAAGACAGTTTTTTCTTGTAATATAAGAAAAAAAGGTTTTCACTTAGCACCCTAGTTACTACCCCAATATTTTGAACATGTATTTGTGTCTTGAATAGTTTTTACATGTGTATAGGAAAAGCGCATTAAACGAAACTG
Organism: Plantago coronopus; assembly: GCA_036897195.1. Classification (NCBI taxonomy): domain Eukaryota; kingdom Viridiplantae; phylum Streptophyta; class Magnoliopsida; order Lamiales; family Plantaginaceae; genus Plantago; species Plantago coronopus. The sequence goes on from JAYMSL010002015.1 coordinate 14,828, forward strand.
CTTCATAATCTATATATTTAACTATGTTGTTTGATGAGTGTGTTCTATTTCTTTCTATGACCGATTTATAGTTGTGCAAATCTCCTAACAAAACAATCTTAGAAAGCAGTATAGTCCAGAAAGTAAACCAGAGGAAGATAAGGGATGGGTCAAAGGGATATCTTTCTAATTTTTAAGGAGGGTAAGAGATTTGAAGGACAAAAGGGCACTAGATACTCTATACCCAAAAAACAGGTAAGAAGAACAGGCTTTGTTCACATTGTCTTGCAATACAAAACACAACAAACTGAACCACAGCAGTTAAAATCATTTAGAAATCTTGGGATTCCAGACAAAACTGAGTACAACAATCTTCTATGATTAATTGATTAGTCAGAAAATAAAGTATTTGCAAAGTGTTTGTTCTTTTTTCTCTTAAAGAATTGAGAGCAAGTGCTTCAGCAAGTTGGTTTCCTTTTTTTCTTTTTAATGTAAGAGCA
>JAYMSL010002016.1:0-15305 GCA_036897195.1 Plantago coronopus
ATAATGTTTTAGTGTGTGGGGTAGCTTCCTTATTTGGTAATGGGTAAAGTTTTGTGGGACGTCCGAAAATGAAAAGTGGGTAAAGTTTTGTGGGACGGATGGAGTATATCCTAAATCCGAAGTTACGTGTGGTCTACAATGTATGGGACGTGGTAGTACTAAGTTAGAAGTGCAATTTTATATGTATTGTTTTCTGGTAAAAGATATGGATGATGAGTTTTTGATGACAATGGCAGGTAACTTTTTTCCTGACATCTTTTACCAGGCCGGCCAAGTTGGGCATTGGCCCGTCCATGTGTGTAAAGTGTGCACTTTACTGTCTTCTGCGGGAGGTCCCCTTAGCCATCTAATGGTTCATTATCTACTCCTTTTTTTTTCTTTTCTAATACATAAATAAAAAATCATGATAAACTATTAATCACATACATAGATACACTTAATTGAGCCTTATACTTTCAAACTCTTTTTTCATACATTTAATACGAAGTTTAAACTTCGTAAAAATCAAATTAGTGATTTCTTATTTGTAACTTACACTCATAATATTGAACTATTTTATAACTCCTCGTATATACTTAATTTTACAACTATTATAACTTGTGTCACATGAATTTTATACTTCTATTCATTCAGTGAATTTATAAACTATAAGAATCTGAAAGATTATTTCAAAATTATGAAAAGAATTTTCAAGGAAACCTTTAAGAAAAAATAATTCAAATTACGGTAAATGTATGTTGTGTGCAGTACTTTCAGTTGTTCGAAAATAAACTGAGGTCGGTATGCATAGTTTCTGTCTCCATTGACAATACTGAGACCATATATATAAGTGAGGAATTGAGGTTTGCCATCTCGATAACTGCACTTTATTACATTAATGACTGCGAATTGCAAGCAAATTTCACACGCTCGCACACAAGTTCCAGTGGTCCGTGTACAAATTTGACCCATGATCCGCACCCCTACGTGCACACATATAACCACTACAAGTGTTTACTAGGATCTTACTTCCTCAGTCAAATTCGAAACTTCTCATTTGTCATAATTAGTGCTCTATCTAAAGTTTCTCATTTTTATCTTTTCCACTTGATCTACTTCCACACATAACAATGAATATTTTAAAAGATCACATACTGACTAACTTTTCAGACCATTTTACAATTAATACATTTACTATCCATATGACCATATCCATTAGCACCAATTTATTCACAAGTATTACCACCTTATTTTTTTTGAGGATTATTACCACCTTATTTGGTTGGTCAAAGAGTCAAGAAATTTTGGACAGGATAGATGGAGTAAATTAGAGAATGAACTTACTCACAAACAATGTGGAACAAACTCCCACTTATCCTTCTATCTCACGGCACAAATCAATTCCAGTCATTTTTACCTTTCAAATGTGGAGGTTTAAATCATGATGGATGCATAAATTGGTTAAAACACGTAGTTATAAGGTTGGTGATTGAATATGCCGATTTATAATGTGATTTATGAATATTATATGAGTAGTATTACAGTAATTGTGAAATGTGATAACGAATCGCAACTCACTTGATAATACGCTTCAACTCTAATAAATAGTTTAGAGATTCGAGTCACACTTTTGTCTATCATTTAATTTTTTTTTAGAACAGTTGGTAGATTTATACTGAATGTTGTTTGAAATTTGGCATTTATTTTGAACGAGGTTAGTTGGTGAATCTGGGCAGGCAGTATTAAAACCAAGTTTCGTTAAAATATGCTACGTTTTAGTTGGTCAAGGCTCCAAGCAAGTAAAGTTACTGTAGTCTGTAGTAATGAACTAATGATGTAGTACTTCCTAGAAAGTAGAAACTGTACAAGCAGCACAACTGAAATGAGTGACATACAGGGGTAAATTCGTACATGACCACTTGCTATCCCGGCGTCAGGTTGGAACTTGGAACTTGGAAGGCTAGGGGAATGATTTACATTCGATTAAGTTTAAAGTTATCGACTTTTTTTAGTTTAATAATAGTAACAGGAGTTTTGAAAAGACATAAAAAAGGACTTAACTCAATACCAAAACTTATTACTCTAGTATTGGGTTAGGGGTTAAACTTAGCTCACTAACCCAATATCAGACACTTCATAAAACTGTTTTTTATATATATATTATTACAATTACAATGTTTCAACAAATTTCTAACTAATGATTAATTAAATATTTTACAAACCTCATTACAGAGGACATAATCACCCATTACGGGGATATAATCACCTATGATGGGAATCGAACCCGTAACCTCTTGATTCGGGATGTCTCAGCTTGCCACTCGGCTTAATAACTTTTTTATATTTAATCTGTCCCATAACAAAGAAAAATGTAATACTTGACTAACACATATTTTTAAATTATGTACTACGATAATATTACAATACAGTATAACTGTTGTCAATTGTTAGAATGAATGAAAAGTATGATATAATAAGATTATACTTACTTTGTTTCATTAAAAGCTTCCTAAGTAGATTTCTTACGAACTTTGACCGTGAAGTGCTCTAAAATTATACGACAAACAAATATAGTTATGTTACAAGAGTGTATATAATTATTTTCATAATATAATTTTATTATATTTTTTTGTCGTATAATTTTAGAACAATTTGCGGTCAAAGTTCGTAAAAAAGTCGATTTAGGAAGCTTTTAATGAAACGGGGTAGTAATAGTTAATGAAAGTTTATCAAATATTAGTACAAGTATGATGACATCAGAGAAAGAGAGAGGGATTAGTAGAGAGGACGGAGACAGTAGAGAGAGAGGGAGGCTTGTGAGATAAAGTCGCTTTTACTAATGAGTTAAGGCCTTTAGTTAGTTAATGGTGAAACACATTTCTCATCCCATTTACTGAGAAATGGACTGCTGGCCAAACAGTCCGATTGTTTAAATAGAGGGCAAGTGCGAAGTGCTAAACGGAAGAAAAGGAAAATAAAATAGAATGATAGAAAGTAAATCTATATTCCTCACATTTTAGCGGGAATCGCATCTTTGATTCAGATTGTATGTATATATTTTGCATATTTGTATACTTTTCGGGCTTGACTCCTTTAATTATATTAATTTTGACGTAAAAAGAAAAAGTAAATGTATGTAAATTAATAATTAGAAGCGCAGAAAGTAGTAGTACTGTGACAAATTATTTGCGTAGAGAGACCGGGAAAGACAAGCAGTCACAACTCACACGCACGTACATTAGTCCATTAATCATTATTTAAGTGTTAAAGTGAGCTCCTTCTGTGGCTGGTGGGACCAATCTTAATTCCAGACCCAAAGATTTTCTAATCACCACCCCTTCTTAGTCACCTCACTTTCCACTTTCTCCTTTTCCACCACCCATACAAAAATCAAAATCCGAGTAATATTTCGTTCAATTCACTTAATATTTTTGAAAATAAACACTGAAGATAAATTTGAAGAAGAAAAATGTGATAGAGTATTACATGAAAGGTCGGAATCTGAGCCTTGGTGGAAGTATAAGATGGTAGTATGGATTTATTTGGAGTTATAAGGTTGGTTTAGGTATAATTGTAATTATAAAATTGGTCCCGAGTTTCTATTATTAGATTCAATTGTATGTAACATAATACCAGTACTCTTAATCTCAATCATCTAATAGAGTAGAATATGTTAAATTTCTCGTCCTAGAAAAAGAAAGAAAAAGTAAATTGGAGAAGAAGAAGATGGTCGGAGAAGAAGAAAATAAATTTGAAGAAAACAAAGATGGTTGGAGAAGGAAAAGGTTATTGGAGAAGAAGAAGAAGATGGTTGGAGAAGAAGAAAATAAATTTGAAGAAACAAGGAAAAGGTTATTGGAGAAACTGTTATTTCTGGAAGAATTTTTGAGAAATTAGTGTACATTTGGTATTTATTATAAATTGAGAATTTGTTGAATAATATAGTTGAGTTAAATTTATAATTTTTGAAAGTTTTAGACCGACTTTTTCGGTCAACACACGTTCTCTAACGGAAAATTTTTAACGGCCATCTAAAAATAGTACAATTTGAATAAACTAAAAGGGTTATGACGTCTGATGACGGAAAAAAGAAAATTGAACACAAAAGGGTTTAGTGCGCAAATGAATTTACTAAACTCATATATTAGTACCTACCTAGTACATCTTTATTACTTCAATTTTTCTTTAACTACGCATGGACCCTATTACAAATATTTTTTCTCGGAAGGAGGGAGTAGTTAATGCGAAATCATTTTCTAAAAGTGAAAAGGTAATTAAAATGAAAGTTTGATTCTAATATATGGGGTCTATTTAAATTTTGTTATTTTTAAGGAAAAATATCTAGCATAGAATAGAAAAATAACAAAAATTAAATCTACCTCCATGGAAAAATAATTTGCATTTTGCACATATATTAATAAATATTGAAAAAAAATATAAATTTTGGTGCCAATTGAAATGGAGTTGCACCTTGATTTTCGCTAAAGTTGAAATATTACATGCATTATAAGTTTATAATTTTTAAGAAATTACAACTTCATCTATGTTTGAAAGACAAAAAAGATACGAGCTTGTGTTTGGTTGAGGGGATTTTGTCTGAATTGATGCAAATTCAATGTTTTGTAGAATTTTTGCGGTTCGAAATAAAACAATATATTTCAAAACGAGAGGTTTCGGAACCCAACGGTGTGTACATGAAATTTACAAAAACCCGTATTTTGAATAGATCAATTAGAGTTGATTTTTCAAAAGAGGTTTTTTACTTTTTTAGCATACAAATAACTTCTTAATTTTGTCATTAAACATGGCATTTGAGACAAAATACCTCACAGGTACCCACTTTCGATCTGAAATTAAAATACTGGGGTATTGTTAACTTTGAAATACCATCTCCCAACCATACACACTATAAAACTTTACTTAAACTATGTTCTTTTCAGTGGAGAATTTCTGAATTAAACTGAATGAAACTGAAGTGAAGTGTAAATTTGAACTAACCAAAGCTAAATTAAAATGAACGGAACTGAATTTAAGTTGAAAAATCAGAGCATTATAAAATGATTGAGGCACACAATATGGTGTTAAATCTCGCTTACTCATCTTGGTTTGACTACCATATTTCTTCTAAGTACTCACACAGTACTTATCCGGTTATCCCATGCTATTAGAATAACACATGGCTTACACTCTACTTGAATTGTTAGTCACGATTATCATCGTTGATTTAGACTCTGCTCAATTCACGTGAAATTCTCTGAACTGGACTGAATTCAGGTATAAATTTGTACTACGCAGACCTGATCTGAGTTGAACGATGCTGAAGTTAAGTTGAATTGAACAAATCCTTACTTCCCCTTCCATGGAGCTAAAGTGACTCGTGATGACCAAAGAAAAAAAGTTACAATATTAAGTGCGGAAGGTGTGTTACTTTCAATTCCGTTGATTTTTTTTTTTTGAGGATTCAATTCCGTTGATTTGAATACCCCTTTCTTTTTTTCACGTGTTGCTTTTTTTTTTTTTCACACGATTTTGAATGTCACGCAGCTTAGCTTTCTGTCACGATTATTATGTAATCTTACTCCCATGATGTTAACGTGAGCTTCGATTCTCGCAATGCCAGACTAGAATTACCTAAATCCAATAAATATATTTTGTCGACTACTGTTTTTCCTACTCATCTACCTAAACCGCTCCCACTATAAATTAACAACACTACACATTCACCTTGATACACTTGCCGTCAGTCTTTCATCACTCATTCAGAACTCTCTATTCCATCCCAACATCTCGATACACACATACCGTTCGCTTACCAAAAAACATCCCAAAATCCCTACCCGACTCCGACTAAACAGAACTCAAACGACTTTCCGCAACTATCCTCCATTTTTCCTACCCGATTCCGACAAACAAAACTCGAACACCTTTCCGCAACCAGCCTCCATTTGAAGCAGCAAGTATGGTGTGTGGCCCCTCACGCAGAAAGGGGTTTGTTTAACCTTTGAGTGAAGAAGGGTGAAGCTATTTTGCATTGGCTTTCTTGTTTTAGGTAAGGGCAATTTTGTAATATAAGGAAACTAGGGCACTGCGATGTTTCGGTTACCGGCAATTAAACCATTTTTCTTGGTTGCAGAGTTACTAATCCTCGATTAAAATTTCCTACTTTGTTTTGGGATTATTTACACTACTTTTGTCTTCTTGTAGTAGTATTTATTCATCTTTCCATTCTTTTACTTTTTTCGTGAAGATTGTGTAAATGTAAAAGATTTTATTTAATTTTCTTTTTTCTTTTTCTGCTTTTGATTTGAGAAATTATAAAGAGTTAATAAACCCCTGTTATTTGCTTCTTTCTCTGGCTAGTCTTGTACAGAGGGACTAACTCACTCTGCAAATTTCTCCTCTCAGTCCAAAATTACTCCTCCATTCACAGACTAAACAATACACAGAGAGAAACAGAGGCTCTTTTCTTCCCCCTCTCCCTCTCTCTCTTCCGAGAAGCAAATTTGGCGTAGGAAGCACAGGAAGGGAGAGAGTACAACTGCGTCAGCAACAAGCTTTCCTGGCGAATTGCAATGGTGAGATGTTTTTTTTTAATTCATTCTATAATTTATGTTGTTTGTTCTGTAATGTGTATGAATTGGTTAGTAGATGATACTTGATAGATGATGTGAAACGGTTGGTGCTTGATGATGTTTATTCATGGTAATTTGGTGATTTCGTGTGATCATTTTATTTGCTTTTGATTTTCGGTGAGATTATTAATAAATGTTGTTTTGTTTGAGCTGATTGGTTTTGGTGCTGGACATAATGTGCATGTTTGTGTGGGGATGGATGTTGATAGCTTTGGCGGATTCTGCATGCACTTGAGATTCTGTGTTGTTTTTTGCAATGTGGTTTCATAATCCAGCTTGTTTTGGATTCTGATTGGTCATGTGTCTTTTGTGATAAATGTATCTGTAGTTGTGAACTATAAGTTTCCGGATACAATCCTGAATATTTCAAGAATTATTATTATTGAATGTTGAACAAGTTTTAGGATGTATCCTGAAAGGCTCAGGTAACTGGAATATTGTTAAGACTACGAGTTATAGGATGTATCTTGAATTCTTAATGTTAGACTGCAAGACTGCAAGGTTTAGGATGCATCATGAAACTATTAGTCAATCTTAACTCCTTGCATTGATTTTAATTTCCAATGCTGCATAGTAATAAAAGAGCACTGCCCATTATGAGTTGATGGATTTTCCAGGTTAGATCAGTTTCTTTGTTGCATATTTCATTGCTTGTAGCCTCTCAGAAAATGACCATCAATCCTATTCTCCTAAAAGTTGGTTTTTACTTGCGTAGAAGTACTTCCTTCGATATGCCCTCAATACTGTCATCTCGATTTTGTTTGTAAAAGTAATTGAGATTGGTTAGAATCATCACGATTTTGCTAAATTTGATTTTGGAGCTGCAAGATGTTCCAGTGGGAACATTATATATTTATTAGCATGGTTGCCAATAGCGATTACTATGCTTGATGCAGCTGATAGTATATTGTGTTTCATAGCTATGCACAGCTAGTTTCCTGCCCCTCTTTTGTTTTTCCAGTAATCCCTAAATCAGATGTAATAAAACAATTGAAATCCCGCGAGTTGATTTCACTGGAACATTTCATTGTTCATACTTAATAATCTTCTGCTTATTTATGTATTAATCTTGTGCTTTTATGAGATTCACCAAGGTTTTATCTTTTTATCTGCATTTTTTTTATTCTTCATAGTTATGGGTTTGATTATAAGAAGGATTATTCCATCCAGGAAAATTCTGTTCGAGCAGCAAAGGATAATGCTTCATATAAAGTGCTTCAAATTCCATCAGGTCACCTGAAGGGGATCCACCTTGATATATTATCGGAGCATGACGCAGTAAGTTCTGATTGGCATTCAAACTGTTGGCATATATATTATTATGATACAAAATACTGAAAATGCTGGTGTCAGGATAGTATTTGATCATTTTCAGTCCCAATTTGTGAAAATAACTTGAGTTTTCTTCTAGTGTAACATAATTAAAAGACCTATATCCCCACAAAGCCTTGATTTTCATTGCCCCAGGGCAATAGTGCAAAAATTGCTTGCTTTCAATCCATCGCTACCGTTGAGTGTTCTGTTGAATCCACCTCCTTTTGTTTCTCCAGAAGTCATTTTCTATGACTATAATTGTTTACAAAGAATTTAAAATGCTCGTGTTCTTCACCGTATTGTTGGTTGCTAACATCGATGCTTTTTCTTTATGTTCTCTTATCTAGAAAACATTATCTGCAACGGTTATAGGAAATGTCAATGAAGTGTGTGGTCCAGCACTCGGACTGCCCACTTCGAATGGTGGCGATTGTGTCACTTGTGGAGCCCGAGGTTCAAAAGCTTCAACAAAAACTTCAAGAGATTGTGAAGGTAACCTGTGCATAATTCTTTGCCACTAACCTGGCTCAGTATTTCGTTTGCTGTCTTTAAATGGTTCTTTGCCTTTCAATTTTGCAGGTCATTTTGGTTTGATCGATTTACCATATACAATCCTCAATCCTTATTATATGTCAGACGTTGCATCGATTCTAAATAAAATATGCCCAGGATGCAAATCAATTCGGCCCAAGTTAAAGGTGAGGCACTACATCTGGTTTGATTTGACACAAGGTTTTGGTATAGGAACAATTTGTTTCGTTTTCATGATGGACATTTGACTGCTTTGTGCAAACATAATGATAATTATTTTAATATTTGTTACTTTCATCTTCATGCAAACTTCCATATGATTTTCTATAGCAAACAGCTAATATGATTTTTTTTGAAACAAAAGCAACCAAGCTGACTAAACTATTATGATATTCATGAAGGTCGCAAGTGTCTCCAGTCAGTCTAGTATTTGAGGGACATTGAAACTTTACGGGGTTTAAGATTCAGAAGCAAATTGTGTTTGTCCAAGGAAAATGTTTCGTCATCCTTGGTAGCAGTTGCATATATGATCTTTTCATGGTGTATCTATGTGTTTCTCTGCTATGATAAGTAGTTCAACAGGAATGAAGCTTTCAGGTCTAACTGCTTATGTTCATTTAGTTAAAGGTTGTGTTATTTGGACCTAACCATTTTAAATTTAAACATCTTATTTAGCCACTGACCGGACATCATATGTTCATATATTATCCATTACGCATTTATTGGTTAATTACATATATAAACCACTAATGACAAGCACATACATAAAACCAGCTAGATGTTTCATCTACAAAAAGGCCAATCTGTTTTTTGTATCCTAATTTATTTAACTGTGGACTCTTTTGGTGCCCTAAATTGTTTAATTGTGGTCTCCAAATGGCTCGCTCTACTAGATTTAATTAGCATTTTTTAAATTCATGTACACTAATGGACTTCAAATAAGGCGCTAAATTGCATTGAGTGACCAATTTGAAATCATTTTTATTCATTTTCATGAAACTATTAACTGTTACTTTAATTTTTTTGCTGAAACCAACTTTATTTTGCGTTAAAACTAACTATAAAATAATTAAATTTATTCTAAAAACTAATTTATGGTAACCTATCACTATCAAATAAGGAAATTAACGCTATAAAATTATAAATCACTGGTTTTCGCTGAAAAAACAATAGAAGTAATGAAGTTAATACTAAAAAGAATTTTGTTTAAACTGAACCTTAAAAAATCTAAAGTCCTAGGGGAAATGGTGAACATAATCAACTGATTTGAAAACACCCCTCCGGCAATGGTAAACTAACACCTACACCATTAGTTTCAGCATTTTGTTTTAGCATCAATAATGTTAGTTTCAGCATCACCAGTATAAGTATTAGGTCAGCACCAGCTCTGTTTGTGTTAATAGTTAGGTTTAACATTATTACTGGTTTTCAATGGTAAATGTTAGTTTCAATGTTAGTCTATTTGGTTTTATTTAGTTTCACCAACACCATCAGTTTCAACATTTGTTTTAGCATTAATAATGTTAGTTTCATTTGTTTCAGCACCAGTTGTGTTAGTTTCAGCCTTGGTTTCATTTTATTTTTTAATCAAAACAACATCACAATCGACACAAGTGTTAGTTTCAATGATAAAAATTAGTTCGAATGTTAGTTTATTGGTTTCAGCCTTTCAGGTGAATCCTAGTTGGTCAGTTAGTTTCATTCACAATATCTAAATATAATTAGTTAGTAATTGATTGAAACTTAAATTAGTAAGATATATTTTAAAAAAAGTTAAATATAAGTAGTAAGTAGTTAGTAATTTATTAACACTTATGAATGTCGGATGTGCTATTAAAATCAATGTACTGAGAATTTGAAGTCCACTTATAAATAAATTAGGGAACCAAAGAATAGATTGGCCTTTTTTGTAAGAAAAACAACGAGGTGGCTTTAGTTTTATGGAGACCCCCTGAAATAGTCCTCTTTATGTAATTTCCCGTTAATTGTACCTTTTGTTGTATTCTGATTCAGCAGAAAGCAGATCCAGAATCAAGTTATGATCAGCCTGGAAATTGCAGATATTGTACTGTAAGTTCATTTTTTTTGTTGCTATGGACCTTGGCTAAAATCAGTATGTACCATCTAGTTAACTTCCAAATAACAGGGAAACTACAAAAATGGCTACCCAAGGACAAAATTTAAAGTATCATCAAAAGATGTGTTTGGAAAGACTGCAATTATTGCGGAAGTTGATGAGAAGTTGCTGAATAAAACCGCTCATAGGACTCTTGCTCCGGGTTATTGGGATGTATTCCATAGAGACTCGACAACAGATAACAGTGACATGCAACCAAACAAAAGAGTTCTGTTGCCTTCTCAGGTAAGGATGCCTTCATTTCTCTGTTTAGGTGGATCTATTGATGGATTTCTGATTTTATTTTAGTTTCTTGCCTTTATCCTCATATATACATTCTTTTTCTTTTACCTTTCATTGGCTAGTAAATACGCAATTCCAGAAATTTACTAGTCATAGTAATATGATGATTGTTTGATCTCTTTCACTGTATCATGCGAGATGCACTAATCAATTTATCATATCCAACTTTTCAAACCGTTGGGTGACAATGAAATTTAGCATCAAATCAAAACTGCATGAATCAAGAATGAAGTCGATTAACATATAAGTTAGTTATCAATGAAATGGAAAAGTAGGATGGGGGTTATGTGTAACTGATCTCTTGCACAGAAAGTTCCTGGAACACGTGCTGCTTTTGGTCCTGAGTTGTAATATTGCAATTTTTCCCAGTTTTATCTACTGGATACGCTTAAACTTGCATATCTTGTGACTGGATAAGCTTATACAACGTGTTTCTAATTATATTTACTGGATAAGCTTATTTACTGGTTCAGGTTTATCTCATGTTGAAAGATGTAAGCCCAAGGACACTGGAAACTCTTCTGCGAAAGAAAAGTTCTATCTTTTTGAATGCTTTGCTCGTGACTCCAAATAGTCATCGGGTGACAGAATTTGGGGGGCGCATGATTCAGGTTAGTCAAATGATAGTACTGTGACTGCCATGCACCCGCAGGATAAATGGTTTTGTGTTATTTATATGCAGTGGCCATAGGGCTCATAACACCACAATGTTGTGTTTTAACTTGATTACCATTTAGGATGATGCGACAAGAATGTACAGAAGGTTGATTGATTTCAGAGGCACACCCAATGAACTGAGTGCTTGTGTTCTTGACTTTTTTAAAGTTTCAAAGGCAAGAAAAGATGCATGTACTCAATTTAGTTTTCTTGTGTATACTATGTCTCGAGGAAAAATGATTTTTGTGACATCTCTTATTGCAGATACGCTCTGAAAAAGTGTCAAGTACTCAACAAGCTTATGATAAGCAATCGTCAAACGATTCACTTTCCAGTTCATCGGGTCTGAAAAACATCAAAGAACTGCTCGTTGGGAAGCGGACAGATCATTCCTTCCGTTTGGTGGTGGTTGGTGATCCCAGAATCAAAGTTGATGAAATTGGGATTCCTCTTCAAGTTGCTGAGAATATGCTAGTCCCAGACCAGATACAGCCGTGGAATTGGAGTAAGTTAGAACCGTGCTGTGAGTTTATGCTGAAGAGTAGAAGTAATTTTTTTGTCTCTAGAGATGGTCAGAAGATTAGTATCGGGTCCTTGGACATGTTACGCGTAGGAGACAATATACAGCGACCTCTTATGGATGGAGATATTTTATTCATCAACAGGCCACCATCTATTCACCAACATTCTCTTATTGGTTTATCAATTAAAGTTCTCCCCATTGATTCCGTTGTCTCGATTAATCCCCTTGTCTGTCTACCACTACGAGGCGATTTTGATGGTGATTGCCTCCATGGATTTATTCCACAAGCAGAAAATACCAGAGTTGAAGTAAAGGAGCTTGTTTCGTTGGACAAACAATTAGTCAATGGTCAGAATGGGCAAAACCTGTTGTCATTTTCTCAAGATAGCCTAACTGCTGCCCATTTACTTCTGCAAGATGGGGTTCTTTTGAGTCGGTCGGAAATGCATCAGCTGCAAATGTTTGGTTTTTATAGGCCAATAGATCCAGCAATTATACAGTCCACTACTTTCTGGACTGGGAAACAATTATTCAGTCACTTTTTGCCCCCAAACTTTGAATTTTCACATGCACCAAATGGAGTTATTATCAGACATGGAGAGCTGTTGTCATCATCTCGTGCATCATCGTGGCTGCGTGACAGTGATGGAAACCTATTTCAAAGCCTTATCAGACAATCCCCACAAGAATTTCTCGACTTCCTCCATGGTGCACAGGAAATGCTATGTGACTGGCTGTGCAAGAGGGGACTGAGTGTATCCTTGTCAGACCTTCGCCTTGCTTCTGATTCAGAGTCACGAAAGAGTCTTCTGGAAGATTTATCTTTTGGCCTTAAAGAAGCTGAAAGATTGTCTGATATCAGCTTGTTGTTAGTGGATGGGAACCAAAGTTTCCTTGCAGATAGCTCTGAGGAGGATGAAAATGTACTAAATGATCTGAAGGAGCATCTGTATGCTGCGCGGCAGACGTCAGCAGCACTTTGTCATGTTTCCCTTTCAGCTTCAGCATCTGTTTTTCGGGCTATGCAAAATCTTGTATACCAATATGCTGCAAAAGACAATGCGTTTATGGCTATGTTGAAGGCTGGAAGCAAAGGTAATCTGTCAAAACTATTCCAGCATAGCATGTGTCTGGGCTTACAACACTCAGTGACTCCATTGTCCTTCTCGATTCCTCGAAACCTTTCTTGTGCTTCATGGAATGATCATAAGAACCATGTCAGTTTCTACAAATCAGATGGTACTGCGGAGTCATATATCCCGTGTACTGTAATTGAAAATTCTTATTTGGATGGTTTAAATCCTCTGGAGTGTTTTGTGCATTCATTGACTGCCCGTGACAGTTCGTTTAGTGGCCAGGCAGATATCTCAGGATCTCTAAGTCGAAAACTGATGTTCTTTATGCGGGATTTAACAATTGGTTATGATGGTACTATCAGAAACTGTTATGGGAATCAAATTGTTCAATTCGGTTGTGATAGAGAAAATATGTCTGGTACTGATATGGCTGGACATCCTGTTGGTTCATTGGCTGCTTGTGCTATCTCGGAGACTGCTTATAGTGCTTTGGATCAGCCTGTCAGTGTGCTTGAACCATCACCTCTCTTAGCCCTAAAGGTACAAGCTATCTATATTATGTCCTGTTATGGATCATAAAAGTTCTCTTATCAATTAAAAGTTAGCTGGGATATATTTCCTGCACAACCGTAGTTCTATAAGCATTATCGGAATAAAACCCCAAAATCGGGCAACTTGTGATAGTATCAGACTTTCGTTCTTATAAGTTATAATGTAATATTGGATGGTATGAAAAGGATGAACGCGTTTATCACTATGGGGCAATCGTAAATAGATATTGGGAAGCAATGTCGGCGAAAAAGAACTCCGAAACTCAGTGGTTTTATTGAAACTACAAGCCTTTTAATGATCCAATCGGTCTTGTAGGTATTATGAATTAAACATAATTTTGTTTCAGATAAATGCAATTACATTAATATCTCTCTCTTGCTCTCTCAACAGGGTAAACCAGGATATTCAGTTAGTAACATGCATTTTTTCAAAGGTACTTGAGCATGGTTTAAATTACTCATAAAATTTGTCTTTTTAAATTTGGCTGCACAGAAAGTTCTGGATTGTGGAGTGAAGAAGAACAAGGGCAGTAAAAGTGCTTCTCTATTTCTGTCTTCCAGACTCGGAAGATGGGTAAATGGATTCGAAAATGGAGCCTTGGAAGCTAAGAATTATTTGGAAAGCCTGCTTTTTTCCAGTGTAGTTTCAGAAGTTACGATAAGGTAAACAACCTGTGGCCTCATCTTATTAATACTGACTCTGAGATATTTGGATTTGTAACATCTAATTACACCGTTCACCAGCCACTGCAGCTCCAGCAACAGAAAAAACGTGTCACCATGGGTCTGTCACTTCCATATAAACAAGGTGATACATGTAGATTTATTTCTGTCTCCTCTCCTTCTGAATTGTATTCAAGTATTGACTGTTTTTTATCCTTTCAGGAAATAGCTGTGAAAAAACAGCTGAAATCCGAATCCATCATGAGAACTCTACAATTGAATTTTATAGCCAGGGCAAAGAAAATGAAATTAAATCTTCCGCAGTTGTTCATAGAAAACAAGTAAGGATTTACTACATATGCTAACCATTATTTTGCCATGATGTCATTATATATTATATATCATTATAAAATGGATGGCAAAGAACATTTCTGAAATACTGAAAGTGAATATGTAATTGTTTTGTTTGCATTAATGACTCAATGGTTATTTTGCATGGTCTTTTATGGTCGCATGACATATATAGTTCTAGGTTGAGGTCTAAAAAGAGTTCATGTCTAAGATTTACAAAAGTTGCATTGCCAAGTCTGTGCTATGTGACACTGTCCATGGACATCTTATTGTCTCTTTAATACGGTTAGCACAGTCTTCATCCTTCTGATGTGAATGCTTCTTGTTCATTCACAGACTCTGTTCTGAGACTGATGTGCAGAAAAGTCCCGACTCCATTATCTGTATCACAGTTGCTATAATATGGGAAAAATCATCAGGCCAGGATATGGAGATTTTAGGAGATTCTTCCGAACCTGTTTATCTTCGTCAAGTGGTGATACCGTTCCTCCTACAAACTGTCATAAAAGGTGTCAACTGAGTACCATCTCATGCTTTTATCACTTTCTTTCCTAACCTGTTTGTTCTCTCTCTCTCTCTCTCTCTCTCTCTCTCTCTCTCTCATATATA
>JAYMSL010002017.1:0-15305 GCA_036897195.1 Plantago coronopus
GGTATGTGGCTGGGGATTTTAATGTGGTACTGAATTCTTCTGAGAAAACAAACAAGGCTGGGGATACATATCTGATTGGTGATGAGCTTACTGAAGTTGTGGATTATTGTGGCTTGACTGACCATAGATATGTGGGACCTCTCTTTACATGGACTAACAACAATGTCTTTTGCAAACTGGATAGAGTCTTGGTCAATGGTGAATGGTTAAGTATGCATGCTGAATCTAGTGTACAGTTCTTGGCTCCTGGTATGTCTGATCATGCCCCAAGTATTACTAGAGTTTTCAGAGATCATGGTAAAAGAAGCATTCCATTCAAGTTTAAGAATATTTGGGCTACTGATGAGAAATTTCTTGATATTGTGAAAGATAAATGGAACATTCCTGTTACAGGGTGTTTATTATATCAAGTTATCCAGAAACTCAAGCATCTCAAAAGTGCTTTCAAGGAACTGAATACCAGAAAATACCAAAATCTGGAGAAGCAATTGGAAAATAAGGCTGATATGATCAAACACTTGCAGCTGCAGGCTTTGTTAAATCCTTCAGTTGATGTAGATATGCAGATATTGAAGGAAGCTAAAGAAGAACATGCACATTTATTTGATCTTTGGCAGAAACAGCTAATTCAACAGTCTAAGTCTGAGTGGAGAAAAGATGGGGATTGTAGCTCTAGATTGTTTTATCAACAAGTCCAAGCTAGAAGGAGATTCAACTCAATTCATTTGCTTCATGATGCTACTGGCAGGGTTCTCACTAGCAAAGCTGATATTGTAGAAAATATTCTCCAATTCTATACCTCTCTGTTTGGAACAGCTTCACAAGTGCAGAGTTTGGATGCTACTATTATTCAAGCAGGTTCCATTGTTTCAACAGTTGACAATAACTTCCTGAAGATTGTCTTTAGCAATGATGAGATCAAGAAAGCTCTTTTCAGCATGAGTGACCATAAAGCTCCGGGCCCTGATGGTTTTAATGTTCTATTCTACAAGAAGAGTTGGCCTATAATCAGTCTTTTGGTCTGTGATTCTATCCGAGAGTTTCAGAGAACTGGAAAGCTACTAGCTCAATTAAATGCGGCTTCTGTATGTTTGATCCCCAAGAAGGCTAATGCTTCTGTTATACAAGATTTCAGGCCAATTGCTTGTTGCAATATTCTATACAAGATCATTACTAAGGTTTTGACTAATAGGTTTCAAGTTCTTATGCCCAAGCTTGTTACCTCATGTCAAAATGCA
Source organism: Plantago coronopus (assembly GCA_036897195.1). NCBI lineage: Eukaryota > Viridiplantae > Streptophyta > Magnoliopsida > Lamiales > Plantaginaceae > Plantago > Plantago coronopus. The sequence continues at coordinate 1,239 of JAYMSL010002017.1, forward strand.
TTTGTCAAAGGAAGAGACTTATTCCAGAATGTGTACTTGGCTAAAGAACTGATCAAGGACTACCACAAAAAACATACTACTCCTCAATGTATGTTAAATATTGATCTTCGAAAAGCTTATGATACCATAAATTGGCAGTTCCTGCAGCAAGTTCTTACTCATTTCAAATTTGATCCTGATGTAGTGAAGCTTGTCATGGCTTGTGTCCAAACTGCTAGGTTTTCTTTCTGTGTGAATGGGTCCTTAGAGGGATATCTTCATGGTCAGCAGGGATTGAGGCAAGGTTGTCCACTCTCCCCTTATTTATTTGTATTATGCATGGAGTATCTTTCTAGGCTAATACAAGTAAGAGTGAAAGAGGCTGGAGAGTTGTTTCATTATCATCCTAGATGTTCAAGATTGCAGATCACTCACTTGTGCTTTGCTGATGACCTGTTGCTTTTCTGCAAAGGAGAGAGTAGTTCATTGAAGGTACTACATGACACACTCTCTGAGTTCTCAGCTATCTCTGGTTTACAGATCAATGCAAATAAGAGCTCAATGTTTTTAGCTGGAGTGGCTGAAGAAGTAAAGGAGGAAATGTTTCAATTAATTCAATTCCAGGAAGGCAAATTTCCTGTAAGATACCTTGGGATCCCACTTAATCCTGGTAGACTGAAGATCCAAGAATATGATGGTTTGATTAGAAAAATTTTACAGAAAATCCAGGCTTGGGGAGCTAATAAGTTGAGCTATGCAGGCAGGCTGGAATTGCTTAGAACTGTTCTTTTTAGCATCTGCAATTTTTGGAGCCAAGTGTTCTCACTACCTGTTGGAGTCATTAAAAGAATTACGCATATGTGTAGAAGTTTTCTTTGGTCTGGTTTGCCTACTAGCCATAAAGCTCCTATTGCATGGAAACAAATCTGTCAACCTCATGCTAGTGGAGGGCTAAACTTCAAAGAAGTCTTAGGCTGGAATAAGACTTTTCTTTGCTCAATGGTGATTAAACTTGCTCAACAAAGAGAGAATCCTACCATCTGGCAGAGTTGGGTTGATAAATACAAGTTGAACCACGAGGATATTTGGCATGTGCAGGTCAAGGTCAATGATTCTAGTTGGTGGAAACAGCTACTTAAACAGAGAGATTATATGCAAGCCACATTTCCTGATTTTGATTCTCATTTTACAGAAATGAGTAATGTTGAAGCTATGAAGTGTATTTATCAAACCATTGTGCCTCCTATGCCTGAAGTTGGGTGGAAGTCTCTTGTTTGGAATGGATTGTCCACACCTAGAGTTGCATTCTTCTCTTGGATGCTTATGCATGATAGACTGCCTACAAAGAAGAGATTATTTGGGTTTCAGCTAGGAGATGATGATCTTTGTGGGATATGTGGGCTGGCAAGTGAGTCTACCTCTCACTTATTTTGTCAATGTAGTAAAGTTAAGCCGATCTTGACTTTGTTTCTACATTGTGTTGGAGTTAGAACTGTTTTCAATTCAATGAGGAGATGGCAGCAGATTTTTGCTGCATCATCGAGACCTTCTTCAGCAGTTTACAGGATTAGAGCTATGGCATTTTGTGTGGTTTGTCATGCTATTTGGCAGCACCGAAATCGGATCATGTATGCGGAAGATACATGGAATTCTCCACAGCTAATTACCACAATTGGCACTGAACTTGCTGAGTTGATTAAGCTCAAGAGCCCATTCAAGAAGGAGCAAAGATATGTTGAGAAAGTACTTGAGAGGCTGAGATATGTACTAGATAGAAACAATTAGGCTGTGCTTGTTGTTGTCTATTCTTGTGTTAGAATTCTGAAAAACTGATGCAGGTAGATCACTAGGGGTATGCCCCTTTATATTTCTGTACTATGTCTATTGTGGCAATGCAAATTCAACTTCTTGCAAAAAAAAACCGGTAAATTCGGGTCCCGGAGCTCCGAAATTTTTTTCAAATTTTTTTGTCCCACCCACTCCAAAAGGACCCTCTGAGTCCATTGAGCCCATTTTCAAAGCCATACGGATAGTCTAAAGTTGGTTTCTAGGTCCGAAATCACAAAAAGCGCGCGTAAATTCCGGGTTTCGAAGGCCATAATTTTTGGATAAAAGGGCTGATACCATGTAAGATATGCATTTTTCTACTCTAAATGAATCAATCGACATGGTCGTGCACTTTGTTTCGAAAAAGTATGGGATTGGCAAAAGGTCGAAATTTGTGAGTATAAGCACACGAAAACCGGTAAATTCGGGTCCCGGAGCTCCGAAATATTTTAGTAATTTTTTTGTCCCACCCACTCCAAAAGGACCCCCTGAGTCCAGTGAGCCTATTTTCAAAGCCATACGAATAGTCTAAAGTTGGTTTCTAGGTACGAAATCACTAAAAGCGCGCGTAAATTCCTGGTTTCGAAGGCCATAATTTTGGGATAAAATGGTTGATACCATGTAAGATATGCATTTTTCTACTCTAAATGAATCAATTGACATGGTCTTTCACTTTGTTTCGAAAAAGTATGTGATTGGCAAAACGTCGAAATTTGTGAGTATAAGCACACGAAAACCGGTAAATTCGGGTCCCGGAGCTCCGAAATATTTTTCTAATTTTTTCGTCCCACCCACTCCAAAAGGACCCCCTGAGTCCATTGATCCCATTTTCAAAGCCATACGGATAGTCTAAAGTTGGTTTCTAGGTACGAAATCACTAAAAGCGCGCGTAAATTCCGGGTGTCGAAGGCCATAATTTTGGGATAAAATGGCTGATACCATGTAAGATATGCATTTTTCTACTCTAAATGAATCAATTGACATGGTCGTTTACTTTGTTTCGAAAAAGTATGGGATTGGCAAAACGTCGAAATTTGTTGGTAAAAGCACACGAAAACCGGTAAAATCGGTACCGGAGCTCCGAAATTTTTTTCTAATTTTTTGGTCCCACCCACACCAAAATGACCCCCTGAGTCCATTGAGCCCATTTTCAAAGCCATACGGATAGTCTAAAGTTACTTTCTATATCTGAAATCACTAAAAGCACGCGTAAATTCCTACTTTCGAAGGCCATATGGGATAAAACTTAAAAGGACTGATGTTGTGTAAATTATGCATTTTTCTACTCTAAATGAATCAATTGAGATGGTTGTGCACTTTGTTTTGAAAAAAAGTATGTGATTGATAAAACGTCGAAATTTGTGAGTATAAGCACACAAAAACCCTATACTTTGAAGCTGCACGGAACAGGTAAACATGGCGTCTTCTTGTCCACTCGAACAGGATAAGGATCCGAAACAGAAAACAAGAAGAAGAAGAAGAAGAATTAGACAAAAATTAGAGTTCGTTCCCGAAACGTTTTCGACTAACTAATTACCCGGAGAGAAGTACGAGCATACCAAAAGTTGGAGTAACACACAGAGAAACATACATATAAACTCAAGGTCAATCACTGATTGTAAAAAAATGCTAATGCATTACTCATAACTACACAGACAATTCAATTCGAAAAGAGTTCCATTTCAACACCAGTTTAGAAAGAGAGAAAGAGACAGAGAGAGAGACGGAGAGAGGGGAGAGGGAGGGAGAGAGAAAGGTAGAGGGAGAGATATACTACACCCCAAACACTCTGCTGTATAGATCTCCTGAACTACTATTAAACCTTAGATCCCCACCATAACCTGCAAAGTAATTGTTCAGTCCTAACATCTCATTTCTCTCTACTTCCGCGTCTCCTTTATGTCGGAACTCCTCCATGCCATGCAAATATCCATTTCCATTTGATATGTGTCCATTTGAGTACTTCTGCTGAGGTATGGAAGATGAGTTGTAGTTCTGGTGTTGATTCAGTAGCCCTGGGGATGATAATCCATTCAGACCTCCCATATGAAGTGTGTAACTAGGGTCCTGGGAAACAGCCATCTGGGGTGCACCGAACAATTGAGGAAACTTGGCGTCTTGATATGCAGAAGTCTGTTGTTGTATAAGAAGCCAAAGATTAGCATCATCCTCCAACGTGTTCATCTGTGGAGTACTGCCCTGCCTCATCCCAAAGCCTAGGGGTTTTGCCTCATTTGTTGGTAAACCACAGCTTAATATGGCAGGATCATTGTAGTCGATGCTGGTATTAAATCCTTTTGAAGATTGCTGAAGTACATTCGTCGACAAAGAGGGATTAAACAAGCGACTACCTGCAAAGCAGTTAACTGCAATCAATACCCTTCTAGACCACTTTTAAGAAAATTACAAAATTTACCCCTTCTATACAACTGAAACAAATCACTAGTCACTACCCACATTCTCCAGCGAGTTTGTATGTAAAATAACGTCAAAATGATCACAGCTGTGACTAGATGTAATCAAATGGGAGGCCAGGGGAGCATAGAAGGATAAAGCATGGCCGGAACCCAAAGGGAACATACCTGACGATGGTCGAGTTAAGCTGCCTGTTCTCTCACATGAAGAAAAACCAGGAGGTGGGTCTCTAGAGGGCACAGTGAAACCAGGTGGAGCAAAATTTTGGGTTCTTGTAACTGCAAGAAGTATAAGACAATACATTACACACACCTATCAAATTCTGAATAAGATGAACCAGCAGGCTGTAGAGTAATAGGATAGATAAAGCTCAATCACAATCTACATACCATGTCATAATAGTTCCCTACCCTGAGACATAAATAAGGATTATCTAGGCTCAAATCATATGTCAAATGCTATAATGCATAGTCTGAACTCCTATGATTAACTCCATTGACCCATAATATGTTCATCTAACTTGATGAAATAGACCACTGGTGGCCTATTGTTTCTAGCTCAACACATTGATAGCAGAAGCACAAATCCAATCAATTATAACAAAACATGCAACACAATAGAGGGAATGAAGCAGGAATTTGCTTAGCTAGAAAAAATGCTGCAAAGTACCAAATGCAGAAAATAAAGACATATCTAGGGCTCAAACGATACCTAATAATCTCTGTTTTGATACTAGAATCACACACAGATATAACAACAATAGAAATAGGAGTTGTATCGCTTATTGTCTAAAGGGCGTCAGATATATGGGGGGTATGAAACAGGAAAACACAATTCAAGGCGACATTAACAAACCGTGTTATTTTACCTGGATACTGAGCATTACATAGGTATTGATCCTTTTTATCCCTGAAATCTGGAAGAACAGGCCCAGATAATTGACTTGCATAGCCATCTTGGTTTGCAAATGAATATCCTGATTGATCACTTCCAGACGAGTTCCATGAAGAGATATTAAACATATCCGGTTCATCAAGCAACTCTGACAAACCACTAGGTAATGTTAATGAATCACATGAATCAAAATCGATTGACATGATATTTGATATTATACTATTCTTCACAACATTTGAGGCAGAATTTTCCTCATCATGTGTATCATGTATCAGATTATCCCCATCAATTCTTCGTAAGTGCTCTACTATCTCTTCATTAGAAAACGAGTTGGAACTCCGATAAATTCTATCCGACTTGGCAGAATTTTGGAACTTCAACTCCTGGAATGCATCCGCATTTATATGGTTGGTAGGTAAAGATGCCGCCTCCTCACGATTATGCACAGGGTTTAGATTCACACTAAAATTGTTCAGGCTTTGAGTCTTCCGTATCAGCACAGAACCACTTGAATCCTCTGACATGTTTGCAGTATTAGATGGTTGAAGAAAACAAGGCCTTTGACCTGCAGAGCTACTATCATTCCTTCCTTGACTATCATATAATGATGGTTTTTCTCGGAGTGGCTCATTTGAGAGACTTCTATACAGCCCATTTCCAGTAAGGTTGGTTGATGAAGCTCTAGACAAGGGAGGGCCAGAGTATGGGTCATCTGGGTGTATATGCGTGCCAATTGTTACTGAAGACAGTTCTGAACTCAAATTTGAAATTCCCCTATCATCAGGAACCACACCATTTTTATCTGGACCAGAGTTATGAGGTCGTCCAACTACATCTACGAAAGTTGTCAATTTATGAGGTACACCAGTAACCCTCTCTCTAGAAGGAAGTGAGGAAGTTGTGTCAATAGAACCATTAGCTCCATCCTGGAGGGATAAACATTTGATATTAATGTTTAGCGAAGACAATAATAACAAACAAAAAGAAACTGTGGGTAAAATATTCTTTATAAATCAAATAATATTATTGATCAGAACACCAATTAAAGATAATTCCATAATATGTTTGAACCAGAAAGAGTATCCACTACATGTCAAATCAATTGAACATAAATGCATTAAAAACGGCACTCACGGATACAGGACTTCCAATAGTAGATCTGTCGGGCAAAGTAGGTGCACTATGGCGGTAGAGATCATCTACTGGAGGTGGCAATACACTGCCGAACCGCTTTATCCCAGTATTTGCAGCACCAACTATTTCTTGAACTCTATGCCTGTAGTTACAAAAAGGTTGATCACGTTGGTACACTGTTCTCTTAAGACCTATAGGAGGGTAACAAAAGTTCGGAATATAGAAGAAGACTATAGATCAATCTAGAAAATCCACAGATGACAGGAAGTTACATCACATGAATATCTACAATTTGACTGTCCATTTTTCTTTGAATCACAATAAGCAAACTAAAATGCATCCATTTTTGAGATTCTAACATACAAGGAAATACTGGTCCTTTAAAAGGTGTATATGGCCATGCAGCAAAATCTATACTTCCAGAAAATTTTCAAAACATCATCCAATTAAAACAAAGTGGGTTTCAGCGAAACATTCAAGCTACCTCAGTAAAGGTAAAATCAAGCACTCATTGACATATTAAATGGAATCACAAGTCGAGACATTAAAGATAAATAGCGCAAAACAAATGTGTGCAAGTAATACCTTGTATGTGTTGCAGCAGTCTCATCTTTCCCAAAACTATCTTCATCAGCCCCAATAGTATGCAAATATAAACAGGCAGAATTGTTGCAAGGCTGAAACATACGGAATACTTGCTCATTCAAATAGCACAAGAAGCAGGATTTGGCAAACAATCGTGAACCGTGAGAAAGAAGCAATAACACTGCATAATTCAACATACCATGTTTTTCAGCCAAGCATGGCAATATTTTGCAGTTCCAAATGATGCTCTGCACCAAACATTTATCATTGTTAATAACATCAACAACAATCAACAGTAATAGTTCCATCATGGTATAAGTAGCAATTATTTTAGAAAACCAAAACAAGGAGAAAAAAAGAAGACAAACATAACCATACTTAGTTCTACATATTTTGACACATATAAGCAGGTGGAAAATTTTTACCTTAAAACCCTATCTTCAAGAACAAACTCATGCACAGACTGAATACAGCGCAACGCCTCCTCCTCTTTTGAGAATGTTATGTACCTGGAAAGAAAAATAAACAAACACGAAAAGAAATTTTTAGGGATACATTACTCATCATCGACATAAATACTGCAGATCAGTTATTTGGTTAAATGAGATGTTATTTAACCATTACATATGCTTTTGATATTGTCTCTGGACAGTTGGTAGATAGGAAAGAAAATCTAATCAGAAACATAAGGGGTTTGCATGAACTGGGAATCTATAGCATGGACTTCCATCAATTTTAGAGGGTGAGACCACTTATAAATAAACATCATAGACAGGCAAAAACTTGTTAAACAAGCTGTTATTAAGGCTGCCTGGAGAGAAAATGTATCCACTCAAAAGCTTCTCAAATGTTGGGTGATTTTCTTTTTTGGCCTTGTGTTGAAAAGTCATGGAGTAGCCTCTTGTGTTAAAAAGTCTTGGTGTAACCTAAATTATTAAAAGAAATAATCTTCCAGCCTAATGAACCAAAAGTAACTTAAAATTGCTGCTCTACACTCACACACTGCAAGTGTCATTCATAAATTGCTGAATGGTCCCACCAGCTGTCCGCGAAAGGGAGATTTTTGTAACTTTCCCATACTGACCAAAGAATTCCTTTCGCTGCAATAGCTGTTAATCCAGAAACCAAGGTCAGACATAATGAGTTCAATTTTAAGTAAATAAATACAATAATAATATAAAAAAAAAAAGTGGCAGAAGATGCAAACTGAAAGGGGGGGAAGGGGAGGCTATTACATGTTCATCAGCAAGACTTAGAGGTAATCCAATCACATAAGCCATTTTGCGCTGAATCACTCTAACATTTGTAAGATCCTTCTTTACTTCATTAGTCTTCGGTTTGGCCTTTGGTGGTTTGGTTTTGCGATTTGAACTTTTACCCCCCATCCTATCAAAGTTTGATCAGAAGCATACAAACAATCAGATCTCCATTTAAAATTAGAAGGAAAAACTTCAAAATAAGGATAAAACACAAAAGAATCACCTTTCACAATTAGCTTGCATCGCCACTATTTTCTCTTTTTCATAGACTACTCTACAAGCAGGACATCTACCCTCTGTCTCATCTTTCTCTGCCATTTCTATTATGTGATGCCAACACCAAACACATATCTGCAATAACCAGGATGCTCAAGTATAAGAAATTATTAATGAAAATCGAGGCTGATGAAACAAAAATACAAACTGTAAGTACTGCAAGAATGCATGTTACCCAAAATAGTGCAGGAGACAACTGTTACAAAAGAAAATATTTAGAAACATGGAAGAAATCATGCATGAGAACCAAACTTGTAAAGCCCCATCAGTATCTAGCAAAACCAAACGATACTTTTAACATGCTCGCATGAGGAGAGTACTCCCAGATTACTAAGCTAGTGGTAAGCCACAAACAGACATGAGCATCTATCTCTTGCCATTCAGGCAAAGTCATCATAAGAAACAACAATGGAACAGACTAAACCTTAATCTAGTAATCCTAGAGTAACTATATCTCATAGAAGAAGAAAGTGAAGAAGAGTTGCTTCTTATCAAACTTAGGCTGCATCAATACGACATAGCTATTATGAAACTAACTAATGAAAGTAACCATTTTTCATGACATGTTTTCGACGAGCTTGACTTATACCTTGGACCTTCAATGGCAGCCAAAGATGTCCAAAGTAGAAGTTTCATAGATTCATTTGTTCTTGGGACAGATTTTTAGAGTCATTTCTTCATGTTAGACACTCTATTAATGAAACTTCTACGATATTGCAGTATAATACTTGTGTTTATTTAAATCGATCTAAACATTTCAAATCATTGAAGGAGATAAATTACAGATAGGTGAATGGGTGGACATAAAAAGGCTTGCTTGAACATAAAATCAAGATGCACAGGTCAGGAAAACGAAGAAACTTTGAATAAATAAACCATGCCTGATAGCCACATTGACACGGCTTGAATTGCTGGTCTGTCCAGTCCATCTCCTCAGCACAAAGAGGACACCTCTTCTCTTCTTCGTTACTCATCTTTGCCTTTTCACCCAAAAAAACAATTGTTCTCTACAGGAAACAACAAAAGCATCAGTAAAGAATCAATTAACTCATTCACTCCCTCAAAAGGCAGAGAACAAGCACACCTGTCAAGAATTATCCAACCCTAACATGAATTACACAATGCCCATTACCAGAAAAGTTAAATATAACACCAACACACACCTAATTCCGATCATAAACCCCCAAATTAGTCAAGTCCCTCCATAAATCCACTTCCTACCACTCATTCACTCCCAATCAAACGACAAACAGCTCAATTTTACTGAAAACAAACCCTAAATTCTGCAGTACAGTGCCAATTACCAGAAATGGCAAAACACAGCAACACAGGAACCCAATTCCTACCAACAGAACCCAAAAACCCACAACTTTCCTCCATAAATCAACTTCCTACCACTACTTCACTCTAAACCAAACATAAAAACGCCTAAATTTCAAAGAAAACCCCAAACATTCTGCAGTACAATGATAATTACCAGAAATGGCACAAAAACACCTAAGCAGGAATCCAATTCCTACCAACAGAACCAAAAAGACCTCCATAAATCCACTCCCTACCACTCATTCACTCCCAAACAAACACCAAAACGCCCAAATTTCACACCCAAACCCTAATATTCAGCAGTACGATGCCAATTACCAGACATGGCAACAAAAACACCAACACAGCAACCAATTCCTACCCAGAGAACCGAAAAACAAACATTTGCCAACACAAATCCGTCAAACGAGAAAAAACAGAGCCACACAGAGTTCCAAAATGTGTTATACACGTACGGCAACAGCTACATTGCCATCAATAAATGCGGACCGAGTAAATAACCTAACAAAAAGCGGAAATTGGAAAAGGCAACACGAAGAGGTAGGGTTTTGAGATTACATTTTTCAGCAAAATGAGTTTTGAGAAAATCAGATTTGCGAGGAAAAGGCAGCGATTTTGAGAGAGACAGCGGAAGCAGAGAGATTAGAGAGAGAGAGAGAGAGACGCGAAGAACCAACTGAGAGAGAGAAAGGCTGTACGGTACGAACCCGATGATTGAAAACCACAGGACTCAGACGACTTTTACGGATGATGCCCTTTTTATTCTAATATTTTATTTAATATACTTCCTTAAATATGATATGATAATCGAATTTACGTCGACTACCTTAGTATTGTTCTGTTCGACTCTCTATCGTATCAATTAATTATATTATACTGATTATATAAATGATTATGTTCGACTGTCTATCATATATGTCAATATAAATTGTGAGGTTCGACTGCCTATTATGACGACCGATTCGAATTATTCTGTTTGGTGTTCTGCATGCAGGTCAATCTGATTTTTCTGATCGACTGTATATCATGCATGTCATTCTGAGTAGCTCTGTTCCACCGTCTACTGTACCTGTCAATCTATATTGTTCTATTCAACTGTCTATCAGGATTCAGGAAGGTCAGTCTGCGTTATTCATTTCGACGGTATATCATACAAGTCAATCTACATTTTTCTCTTTGACTGTCTGACATATATGTAAATCTTAAATAGTCTGTATAACAGATTTCACAGTATATACAATAACTATGAGCACACCTTATGTGTTATACGGTACATTCATTCAATATTATATGTCTGTTTATATTGTATACGACATAATGTAAGGTTTACTTATTATAATACTGTTGACTGTAAGATTATATATTTTAATTTTATATCATGTAGTATAGTTGATTTTATTCCTTACTAGTATATGTATAATTTTGGTATGGGTTTTAAGAGTAATACATATGTGGATAAAATTGAAAGGGAAATAAAGTAAGAGTTGTGTGGAGGGAATAATTGGGCCAAGGAATTAAGAAGAGCCAATGGATGTGGTGTCTTAAATAATGCTTTCTTTCTTAGGATTAGAATCTTCCAAGTCAATGTTCCATGAGTGCATAAATGGATTCTAGAATGTAATGGCATCTTAATTAGGCAAGATTGTTCTTGAAAGATTGAAGTGTTTAATTAATTGCATGGGTGTTGCCATGTTGCATGTTTTACAGTTACACGGTTTTCTGATAACATTCGCTCAACCAACTTTTTAATAATGAAATACAACGTTGTTGAGTGTTTGACGATCGTACGTGTTTTATGATAACATACGTTCAATTGACGTGTCACGTGTCATTGTTCTGTAAACATATCGAAACATGAACTTTTTCAATTTATTGCTGTTAACTTTTTCCCCGTTATGCTAGATTTTTGGCAATATGTGTTCGTTAAGTGTGACACGTTACCGACACGTTATATTGGACAAAACATTTGATGTTTTTAGTTGTTGTTGACAATGTATTTCCAAATATAACCTCCACTGTTTCCATATCATTGTGCAGTATCTTATTGAATGGTATAGTTACATTGACAATGATGGCGATTGGAAGCGTGCGTTTGATGTGACTTGATCAGTGACCTTATTATGTGGTTTCATTTTATTCGGACACAAAAATAATTTTCCTAACCGGTTACCATTTGCATTCACATCTATTATTCACTCTATCAACTTGTTCGCCAAAAATATATTGTATGAGATAATGACTCCTTCATATGGATTATTAATTTATGGAAAACAAGAATATCACACGTATCTAATGTAAGATAGCCTAGATAAATCCCACACAATCAACCATCACACAATTATGCGAACAAAGTAAGTAGTACTACATTAACATCATGTGTTGTAAATCCAGTAGCTCGAAATCTCGAAATTTTTGTAATTATATATCGCCTTGAATTTCATATTTGAAGTTGTCGAATTATTTAGTGGTTTATACAGTTGTGTTTAGGAAAAACAAAACTAACGGCGTCTGGACCATAATATAGGGCCCAACAGACAAAAGGCCCATTATATGCATGAAGACTTGTTTAGTGAAGCCCAACACTCACAATTAACTACATGAAGAATTCCCTAAACCTAGATGTTTTAGACCACCATTGACCTAGTCCAGTATCAAGTAGACAAGTATGGATGAGTTGGAGGCAAATTGGACCTGGGTTATTGTGGTTCATTGTTTACTTGGTCGAACCATTTGTATATTTGTGAGTGAGACTCCAGGCCACTTCTCGGTCTTTGCGAGTTGTTCGATTACATAGAGTCTCAAAATATTATGCGGTTGCAAACCTAAATCATAAGTTATGTACCCTCCAAAAAACACAATCCTTATTGTGTACACGGTGAAAGTTCGAATTGTAGGTTAGAGTTTCACACATTTTTACTTTGATTTGTTTGTCGAATTTGTGAGAGCGAGAAAACTTTATTTTTATAAGTTACGAAGTTGTAATGTACAAGTTAAAAGTTTATCGTAACAAAGTGAGTGTATTAATAAGTGTTTATTTTCAAAGTTTTTATAAACGGTCTCATAACTTTTAGACCGGCCTGATCGGACCGATGGATGTTTGAGTCCACGCCACCTAACCATTTATGTGGGTGCCATGTGTTATATTACCTCCTCCTCAATACAGACATCTGTCCATCATGCAGTTCCTGCTGTAACCTGTACAAATGCACTCAACAATCAATTGCTCGGAGTCGATTTAATTGTATCAAATCATAAAAAGCTTCAAGCTTTATATAATATAATTTCACTTTCTGTATTGTTGGAATTTGAGGTTGGATGGGTTCAGAAACGTTTCTTGAAATAATATTGGCAATTCTTTTGCCACCAGTTGGAGTCTTCCTCAGATATGGATGTGGAGTAAGAACTTACACTTCCTCTACCTATTTTCTCATTTTATTCACTATTGTATGCGTTTTATTTGATGCGTCAAATTATGGGACAACTGTTTTGGGACGGAGGAGGGAGTATATCATATATGATGATTATGATGAAGAAGTTGGTATTTCGTTGTTTTTGTTAATCCGTTATGTATTGAAAATGTAATACGCGCGCGCGCAGGTGGAATTCTGGATCTGTTTGTTGCTGACGGTGCTGGGATACATACCGGGTATCATCTACGCCATCTACGTGCTGGTTGGATAGTTCATCTAGCCTGGATTAGAATTATGAACTTAATTAGTGGCAATTTCTCAATCGACTTTTGTACAGTGCATTAATTCCAATTAAGGGCAGTCTGTTTGATACTTATTAGTCGATTAATAATACACGTACGATACAGATGTGTGTTTCTTGTTACTAGCTAAGCTCATTCGAATTTCGAGCTATCTTATCATTGTTTAATAGTCAGCCTTTAAATTTGTACATGAAAATTGTATAGAACAGGCCGGCTGAGCAGCGATACACAAGCATGTTTAAAACACCCCACACCACGGTTATTTTCAACTTAAATTGAGGTCTATTCATTCCGTTAGAGTTTAGTACAAGTTTGGTCATATAAATTTGTTCGTACACATTATACACTAAAAAGTCTTGACTCTTGTAGTGTTGTGAGAATTTGAGGGAGCATTGGGATTATTGGGTGTGTAGCTAGAAAATTGGACATGTAACTATCAAAATTGTTGTTGTAGTATGATTAATGTGGAGTCATTATCGAGTTGCACATGAAAACGTGTTTGGTTTTGTCAAATTTGCCTGTCTGATGTATGTTGTCCGTCTGTTATGTAGTCGTGGATGGATACCAGCTCAATTTGTATGTGAGAAGGATTTTGTATGTGAGAGGGGGGGGCAGTCAGGGGCGGGCTCAGGATTCAGATATAGGGGAGGGCGAAATTACATA
>JAYMSL010002018.1:0-15301 GCA_036897195.1 Plantago coronopus
AAAATAGGATTTAGTGACTGTTTTAATGACCGAAAAACTGGGAAAATCCATCATTAAAAATAGCGGCTGACGGATTTAATGACGGAACCAAAATCCGTCAGCAAATACCTCGTTAGTAAAATTCGTGACCGATTTGGTCGTCCGTCATTAAACTGTTACGGATTTAGTGACCGAATAACATCCGTCACTATTCTTAGTGACAGAATAATTCTGTCACTAAATGGTGACCGAATTAATCCGTCACCATGTAATGACGGGATTAATCTGTCACCAATTTAGTGACGGAATAATTCCGTCACAGTTTACTGACGGATCAATTCCGTCCGTCATAGGTTCTTATTTATTAAAATTAGTAATTTATAGGTCATAATTGCAATTTTCAGGCATTCTTATTTATTATTTTAATTAATATTAATTAAATTAATTAATTATTAATTAATACTATTAATTAATATTAATACTTTTACAATTAATTTTAATTTTTAATAAAATATGTCCGGCGACTCCGTGGCGGAGCTGTACACAACTCCGCCACGGAGCTGTTCGCAACAGCTCCATCGGAGCTGTCCATAGACAGCTCCATCGGAGCTGTTGCAGACAGCTCTATCGGAGCTGTCCATAGACAGCTCCATCGGAGCTGTTGCAGACAGCTCCGATAGAGCTGTCTGCACGCTTCGAACAGCTCCATCGGAGCTGTCTGGACAGCTCCGATGGAGCTGTAACAGATCTGGGCCAGATCTGCCCAGATCTGGCCCAAAGAATAGAGAGAGAATAGGAGGGAGGAGGAGGCGGTTGGGAGGAGGGAGGAGGAGGTGGTGGTGGCGGCCAGTGGGAGGAGGGTGGAGATGGCGGTTGGGAGGAGGGTGGAGATGGCGGTTGGGAGGAGGGAGGAGGAGGAGGAGGTGGTGGCGGCGGAGGCGGGTAAGGAGGGAGGAGGTGGTGGAGGTGGGAGGAGATGATGGTGAGTGAATGGTGTGGGAGGGGGAGTTAGGGTTTTTGTGGTGAATAATGAAGATGGGAAAGTGAAGATGATTTTAGACCATAGGATTGTAGTTTCTAATCAACGGTTTAGATGATGATCCATGTGATATGCATTAGATTAATGTGAGCCATCGATGAAGAATGATCTATGGTAATGGTGATGCTTGACTTATTACAAGACTTAGATAAATTTTTATAAATGATATATATCTATACTTAATTTCTTTTAATATGAAATTATAGTACTTATTTAAATATATTGAATAAATAAACAAAATACTACAAAATGTTATAACATAATTAATAATATTAACATGAAAAAAAACAACAAAAATTATAATATATAATCATAATATTATATATAATTTTTATTTATTTAATTTATTTAAATAATATTAAAATGTTATAACATAATATAATATATAATTTGTATTTATTCTATTCATTTAAATAAAATTATAATGTCATACTATAATATTATATATAATTTCTATTTATTCAATTCATTTAAATAATATTATATATATTATAATATTATATATAATTTTTATTATTCCATTCATTTAAATAATATTGTAATATTATATTATAAAATTATATATAATATAGTTTAATTACAACTGTACGTAGTATATGTAATATTATGTATAATATATTTTAACGTACACCATATGTGTATATATGTAGAATATATGTAGTTGATCAAAACAGTAATTTCAACTTACGTTGTAGAGACATATACATACGTACACTGTACAACATCATGATATATGATATATTGAAATACATCTTATATAACTCCAACATTACGATGTAGAGACATACATATACCTTACAACATCTACATGATACATAGTTTAATTTACATATACATAATTATAATACATCATAGACGTTATTATGTTTTCGATCGGTAAAACATTTAAAGTTCAATATATATACAGTTTCACGATCGAAAGACATATATGTGTGCAAGTGTTTCTGGCCTTGAGTAGGAGTTATAATATATTGAGATCGACCATATACGTAGCATAATGTAATTTCATAATAGGAAAATTTAAAAGTAATTATTTTCATTTTGTATAAATTTCGGAAAATGATCTATTTGATGTAATTAAACCGAAATTTGGAACTAGATATAGAACATACTTTGCAAAACAGTCCAACCCCGGTGCCCTAAACTAGTGACGGAATTCAAGTTCTGTCATTAGATATTAGTGACGGAAAATGAATTTAGTCACTAGCTTGGTGACGGAATTCAAATTCGGTAACTAACTTGGTGACGGGATTCTGTTCAGTCACTAAGTAGTGACAGAATTGTATGTTCCGTCACCAACTTAGTGACCGATTAATAGTTCGGTCACTAAATTTAGTGACAGAATTATATTCTGTCATTGTTTTTGTGACTGTATTATTCCGTCACTATTTCCGTCATCCGCTAAAAAATAATGATTCGGTCACCACCAAACTGGTCACTAAATCATGTTTTTCTTGTAGTGGTGCCCGGCCGACAGTCGTGCCAGTCAACCCCATGCTCGAGCTGCCATAGCTTCCGCCATTGCACACCTCCTCCCAAGTTCAACCAGGGCAAACAATCGATGTCCGAAGAAGAGGAGCCTCACAACATGTTTGCCGACGGAAAG
This sequence comes from Plantago coronopus, assembly GCA_036897195.1. Taxonomy (NCBI): domain Eukaryota; kingdom Viridiplantae; phylum Streptophyta; class Magnoliopsida; order Lamiales; family Plantaginaceae; genus Plantago; species Plantago coronopus. The sequence goes on from JAYMSL010002018.1 coordinate 2,625, forward strand.
CTGAGCGATGTTAGCGAGCAATAGGAAGAATGTGACACTGAGACTCCTACGGTGTTCGAACTATCCGAGCACTACGAAGAACGCGACCATCACCAAAACAAGGTTGGTAAGTTCTTTGAACTCTATAAGTTTGAAGGGGAGGACCCCATTGATTGGCTTGATCATGTTAGGCAGTACTTTGATTTCAATAATATTGTGCTTGATGATCGAGTAGGAATTGCTAGTTTTAACGTCGTTAGTATACTTAGTCTCGCGTGATATAGCTAGTGTGTTCTGGTCTAGTTTTGAGAGTGGATTGATAGCTAGGTTCTGCAGCATATAACTAGACGATGCTAATGAAATGCTAAGCAAGTTTAAGTAAATCGGTAGAGTTTCGGTACAGTGAGAGGTGTAAGAGGGGAAGATATCATAGGTTCTGATAGCTTTGACCATAGGCTCGAAGCTTCTGAAGCTTAAAAAACGGACACTGATTCTCTAGATTCAGAGTGGGAAATTGATTATGACATAGAGCGACCCCTACTAGTGAATCATTCTTTCCTATCGGATAACTGTAGTGGTTAGCAAAGGAGAAACTCTGGTTCGAGCAGTTATAGAAACTCCGCCGTTGAAGATGGGCTTTACTGGTCAAGTGGCAGCGGTGAAACTGGGCTCTTGTTGTGCGAAGGTGTTGAGTGAAAGATAATCTGGAAAGCAGTTTGGGGGAAAATTGGGAGAAAGTGTGCGTAGACAAGCAAATTTATATTTGTACTAGGATTGTATTTATCGTATGCCGGTTTTATAAAATTATTTTTTCATTACAAATTATTATCGTACTACTGTTTTATGAATTTGATTTCGGATTACATTTTTAAATTCGCCAATGTTTTTTTTAAAAAATAATAAAAATATTTGGAACAGATAAATATCAATCCCTAAATAATTAAAAATAAATATAAAATACAAAATATATTTGAAACAGATTAACCATCTGTCCCAAACCCTTTTTTTTAAAAAAAAGAAGAAACCCTTTTTTAAAAAGGAAAAGGGAAAATCAATACAGTGGGACGAACGATTTATTCGTCCCAAATGACCGATTCGTCCTAATTCGTCCCCGAATTAGCTAGTGACACACAAATTAGGGACGGCGAAGTCATATGTCCCCGTATCCATCCTAAAGCTAATTGGGAACAGATCCCTCGCGATTTTGGGACGGATCTATAGCAGTGGTTCTGCTAGTAGTAGTCATTTGGCGGGCCTTTTCTCGAAAGGTTTTTATGGTTAAGTAGAGTTTCATCTCTTTTGTTTTCGTTACAGCAGTCCTTCTTTCCTTTTTTTTGAGTAGTCTCGCATGTGTATCGTTTGGATGACCCAATTATTGGATGTGGTTGAGTCGTCAAGGGGCTAGTCTTTTCACCTCACGACTAAAGGTTGTCGTATGTTCTTAGGACTAGTTTCCTTACGTCCTTTAATCTTCCTCTTAGTTGGGCATCTCTTTTTCGAGGGATGTCTCCTCTCTTTTGGTTTAGTTGGTGTAATCCTTTTGCACCCACACTTGTATAGTCAACTATTTGTTTAAAAGAATTTTGCCGTTACCAAAAATAAAGTATGCAGAGTCGAGTCATAAATCAAATTCTCGAAACTATTTTTTTGAATTTAGGTGAGTGACTAAGTGTAATGTAGTTTGAGGGTTAAAAAGATACAAGTACAACAATGTTATTTGATTTCTTAGATTTGAGTGATATTTTTCAAATCGAAATTTGATTTTCTGATAACTTTTTTTTGGTAGATAAAGATATTCGAATAACTAAAAAGTTATTACAGAGCGTCTTTGCGTAAAATTGAAATAAACTGTAAAGGATGATTATCTCCGTCAAGAATCGGATCAGGCTCCGGAGGTATCTTCCGAGCTAAATGATCAGCAGCTCCATTAGCCGATCTATTAATCCACACTAACTCAGCCAACCAGGGTTGTCGGAGTAACTCCCGACACTGGTCTACACGAACTCTTAGAAAGTTCGGGACTGTCTCCAACTCATTAATCATGCGAAAAGCAAGAAGAGAGTCTGTCTCAATGATAATCTTTGGGGTACGTCTTCTAAGGGCCTCCTCGAGACCGAACTCAATTGCTTGAAGCTCCACGTCGCCAATCGACGTTAGAGAGATCATCTTGGTGAACCCCCACAACCATTCACCTTCATGTCCTCTAGCCAAACCCGCGATCGTGTACCTATTTTCAGAGCTGCGAAGACTAGCATCAACATTCAATTTGACAACACCAAATTCTCAATTTTAAGCGTAGTGATTCTGATAACTTGATATAATTCGAATTCCAACAAAAAATCGCTCCTTTATTTTTCTCAATAAAATTTTGATGTTTTTTTTATATATCAAATTCTAAAAAAGAGTATATATATACTACCTCTGTCCCATACGAATAAAGATACATTTTGATTTTTTGCAGTCAAACTGCTCCCACTTTGACTGCATATTATCCTTAAACTATAAATTTAAAATTTCTAATTAAATTATATACTGAAAATTTAGTATGCAAAGTATCGTAATATAATTTTTAAAAATATTTTATTATTTATAATTTAAGAGTAATATGCGGTCAAAATCAGTAAAGTTTGGTTGCACAAGGTCAAAATGTATCATTTTTCGTGGGATGAGGGAGTATCTATATACATGTCAATATTTTTAAAGAAGGAGATGGTGTCTTATACGCACCCTATCTGGGTTTGTAGTGGTAGTGAGTTAAGTGCAATGCGATGAAGGACCTACTACGTAGGGCAGAAATAACACACACATAATGAATCGTGGAATGAAAGAAGGAGAGATTGTGACAAGAGAAGAGAAGGCTCAACTTGAAAGAATGAGGAGGAAAAAGATAAGTGTATTATTAGCAATATAAACTTCGTCACATCATCATTTGTTGTGTGTACCACCAATGACCAACCTACTATATTCACAACTGTTTTTTTTTTTTTTTTTGGTAAAGAAAGAATAGTAAATAACTAATAGAAGGTTATTACATCGCTTCTCGAAATAAAATACTAGAAAACTGTAAAGGAAGAGACTCCTGAGGAATCAGAGGATCCGGTTCCGGAGGAATCCAGCGAGCCATATGATCTGCAGCTGCGTTCGCAGTTCTTCTGATCCAAACTAGTTCAGCCGACCAAGGTTGCCGAAGAAGATTTCGACAATGATCAACACGGACCCTCAGAGAATCTGGGACTGACTCCAACTCGTTAATCAAACGGAAAGTGAGTAACGAGTCTGTCTCAACTATAAGACGTGGTATGCGTCTGCTCAGTGCTTCTTGAAGCCCAAACTCCAAAGCCTGAAGTTCTGCATCCCCCACTGATGTTATGTTTATGTGTTTCACAAAGCCCCAATACCAAAGGCCATTCTCTTCTCGTGCAACTCCAGCGATAGTGTATCTGTTATCCGCACATCGAAGACTCGCATCTACATTCAACTTTACGCAGTCGGCTTGAGGTTTCTGCCAAACCTTCCGCGCCTGGTCCATTTCCCCGCATGCTGCCTTAGCCAATTCCATGTCATAGCAGCTGCGTTTGATCTCCAAAGACTGTTGCTGCCAATGCCGTTTATGGACACGAAAGATCCAATCATTTCTCGTGATCCACAGACACCACAATGTGGCCATTCAAACCCATCGAGTCTCTGTATCCAGACCAAGAAAATGTGTGAGTTTTGTGTCTTGAAGCTGAGCCTTCAACCAAGAAACATCATCCAGGCTGCTAAGCTTTTCCAGTGTCCGAGCCGGATACACCTGCTTCCACACCCGCTTAACCATCTCACAGTGCCTCAGAATATGGAATGTCGACTCTGGCTCCAAGTTGCATTGGGGGCACAAGTCTGAATCTGTCATGTTGCGCTTCCGCCTGAGAACATTAGTAGGAAGTCGATCCTGTACCACCAGCCATATAAAGTATTGGTACTTGCCACTAATCTGCAACTTCCATACCCATTTGAGTTGCGGACGCGGATTCTCTTCGCCATACTCCTCTCGAAGAGCACGGTATGCGGATTGGCAGGAGAAGATCCATGTGGCTGTTTTATTCCATAGCACAGTGTCCTTCTCTTCAGAAAGCACCAAACCACAACTCTCGATCTCAATGCGCAGCATGTCGGGAAGCTCAGTTCGTAAATCCGTAAGGCTCCATTCTCCAGTAGTTGAAACCAAATCGGCCACTTTGAGCTGAACCTCAGTACGTTCGATCACTGGGACGATATCACACAGCGGCTTACCTTTAAACCATTTATCAAACCAAAAGCTAATCGTTCGTCCATCCCCTACTCGCCAAGACAGGAACGGCCGTATAAGATTAGCACACCGTACAATCCCCTTCCAAGTTGTACTATCACCTGGTTTGATCTGGTAATCCATGATGTTTTGCCCTTTTAAATATTTTGAATGTAGCAGGGGCTCCCAAACAGCAGGAGTATCACTCAAAATTTTCCAAGCTAGCTTTGAGAGAAGCGCTTCGTTCATCGTTCGAGCCTCACGAATCCCCAAACTGCCTTCGCCTTCCTATGTAGAACTTGTTTCCATCCTACTAAGTGAAGCCTACGTTGTGAGAGATCAGTAGACCAAAGAAAATCTCGATTCAATTTATCAAGTCGATCACATACGTATTCAGGTAACCATTGTGCCTGCATAGAGTATATTGGAACGGCTGAAGTTATAGATTGAATGAGCGTAGATCGACCAGCAATGTTCAGAAATTTTGTTTTTCAACCACTAAACCGAGCAAGGATCTTATCAAACATCGAAGAATGAGTGGCCCGAGTAGTGCGGCCAATCTGTAAATTAATTCCAAGATATTTGCCCAAGGAATCAGTAGCCGAATATCCCAGAACTTGGCAAATTCGCCTGCTCATACCACGCGCAGCCGCACTAGTGAAATAGACCTTAGACTTTGTGGCACTAACATTCAATCCTGATGCTTTACAAAACTTCTTCATGACTGTACGAATAGCTCTAGCCGTCTTTAAATTAGCCTTGCCCATAAGAATCAGGTCGTCAGCGAAAAAGAGATGCGAGAACTTCGGTCCTCCCCTACTCGGCTGGATAGGAGTCCATCTTTTACTTTCCACTGACTCGTTAATAAGGTATCCCAATCGCTCAATACACAGAACGAACAGATACGGAGATAGGGGATCTCCTTGACGCAGACCACACTGATGATCAAAGGACTCAAGTGGTCCGCCATTCCATAGAATTTTGGTGGAGGCACTTCGAACGCAGCACATAATCAGGTCAATCAAACAATCCGGGAAACCGAAAACTTGTAATGTTTCCTCCAGGAAATCCCAATTGACTCTATCATAAGCCTTTTCAAGATCCAATTTGAGAAACATACTACCGACTTTAGCTCGAGCTTGTTTGCGAGTGGAGTGTAGTAGCTCTTGCATCAATAATAATGTTGTCCTGGGTACTTCTGCCCTTAATGAAACTTGATTGTGCTGGTGCAATAAGGTCGGGCATAATCTCACGTAGCCGCATGGTAACGCATTTGGTGATAAACTTGTACAGAACATTACACAACGAAATAGGCCTGAACTCGGATATCTTGGCTGGATTCTTAACCTTAGGTATCAAGCACATATACGCAGCACACAGATCTTTATCCACCACCCGGTTATGAAAAGTATCTTGCATAAATTTTAATAGTGAGGTCTGGACCCAATTCCAACATTTACGATAAAAGATACCTTGGAGACCATCAGGTCCGGGTGCTTTGTACGGATTTGTATCCCACACTACCCGCTTCAATTCTGCCATGTCTATCGTTCTTTCCAGGGCCTGTCGCTGATCATCAGTAATGCAGCACTGCCAGGCCGAATTTGGCAGGCACGGCGCGCCAGCCCCTTGGCTGCTGCTGCTCGCGCTCGGCAGGGAGAAGAGCTGGGCGAAATAATTTCGAGTGTGCTGCCTCAGAATTTCCTCATCGCTGCACCAATCATCTTCAATTTTTAGCATAACCACCCGATTTCTTCGACGTCTTTCCAGGGTAGAGTGGTGAAAGAATTTGGTGTTCTTATCCCCTTGTTTGAGCCACTTAATTCTCGATTTCTGGAACCAATGCATCTCTTCTTGTGTCAATAACGTATTATATTCAAGAATTAACGCATCTTCCAGGCGTGCAAGACTTTCAGAAAAACACCTTGCAATTGCTTCCTGGCAGCCCGTAATGCGAGCTAGAAGAATCTTTTTCCGCTTAAACAAATTGTCGAAGACTTCCTTGTTCCACGGGATCAACCGCCCCGGGACCCTTGCAATGGCACTAAGGAAATTATGTTCTTGTTCCCAGATATTTTGAAGTATTCCTTGGCAATCAGGGTGAGTAAACCACATTGCCTCAAAGCGAAAAGGTATGTCGGGTGGAGGCCCCCCCCGCCCTAAGCAATCAATAAGAATAGGATGATGATCAGAGCAGGTTCTTGGCAAGTGTATGACCTCTCCATCCGGGAATTTTTCGACCCAATCAAGATTAGCATAGGCTCGATCAATTCGTTCGCGAATCTTCGCACCTGGCCCGCGCTTGTTCTCCCATGTATAAGATGGACCCTTGAATCCTAGGTCTTGAAGCTTACACCGAGTCACAAACCTTTGAAAAGTCGCAAGACGATTTATACTCGCAACTCTTCCACCACTTTTCTCATGAGCAAAACCAATTTCATTAAAATCCCCTGCGACTAGCCATGGAAGTTGGGTGGAGTCCGAAATCTCCTCTAAGCGTCGAAACATGCGAAGTTTATCAACTTTATTAGGCTTTGCATAGATTCCGGATATGAGCCATCGTTCCGTATGGACAGGACCAATAATTGCATGAATCCCTTGATCCTCCACCACCGTAATCTCCACATCAACCTGAGCTGCGTTCCAAAGCATCCAAACCCCACCAGACATTCCAGTAGTCGGAGCTATGCGCCAATTGGTGAACCCCAAAGTAGGAGCAATCGAATTAGCCATCTCTGGGGAGACACGAGTTTCAACTAAAAAGACAACTGTGGGTCTGTTGACCCTAACCAAATCACGAAAATTTCTACGAAAATTTTCCGAGCCAGCACCCTGGCAATTCCACGTAATTATCCTCATCGGTAAACTATAAAAATAATTGTGGTAATCTGTAGATGGAGAATCAATTGGTAGTCCCATCCATATGGCAATCGCTAGCCGTAGTAGGATCCGACTCCATCTCAGTATCCTGGCATCCTCGCTGATCGGGGTCATCACTCTCTGCCAGCACCCCCTTATCCCGTTTGGTCTGGTTATTATATGTGTCCCTATCTCGACCTTCTGGATCGTCGACGGGAATGTCAGCACTGTCAGTAGGTGGTCGTTTCGTTCCATCCTGAGGATCACTGATGAGTGCCTGAAGCTTTGTTCGAACTGAATCCTTCTTATTTCCACCGGCGGATTCTCCCTCCAACGTACTATCAAGCATCCTCCTCTCCAAGTCATCTCGTAATTGTCTTCCATCGGCTCCCAAATCTCTGGATTGTTGTTCGACATTCTGCAAATTCGCAATTTCCTTCTGAGGTGGTGTAGAAGTAAAAGTGAATATGGTTTGTTGAGATTGCTGCTCCGGAGTTGTATATATAGGTTTTTCACCAATGTTCAGGCCAAATACAGTAGAGTTCGACCTCCTGGAGGCTGTAGGATTCGAATTTGTGGCCTTCTCCTTTTCATTGTTCCGATTATAGTACTCTGGTAGTCTTCGACCCCCATTCCCAGTAGTATTCGGACGCCTATTCCCATGAGGCGCGGGGTTATGTTGTCTATCGTTCCCCGTACCTGTAGCAGGCTGTTTACCTTTCCCAGTACCATTCGCAGCATACTGATTCTGAGTACGCTGAGAGTTTCTGTTGCTAGTCGACTTCTGGTGAGAATCACCAAAAAAATCTCCATTCTGAGTTGCTTTCTGGGGTCGCTTACGACGAGAAACAGTCATCCATTCCCCATATTCGTTATTATTCGCCTTCTCCATAATCCACGTAGAGCTGGATTCAGACGTCTTTGCTACTTGCTGAGTAACCTGTGCCTGGTCTTCCGCATCCTGGCTCTCTTGCTGCTGTTGTTTATCAGCGCAGACCCCAGACGCTTCTTGTGAAACCTTGCACTCTTCTTTTACATGACCAACTCGACCACATGTGTAGCATAAGGACGGGAGATTCTCGTATACCACCTGGTAAGCAGTCCCATTAATCCCCACACCAAGTTCAAGTGGAATATCCGTTCGAACTTGAACACAGAACCGAGCAAATTTCCCTCGTGTGCCGGTAGAGGTGCTTCCATCAATTTTGATAGGGTCACCTATACATTGTGCCAAAGAGTGAACAATTGATTCTCGGAACCACTCCATGGGGAGGTTCAGAACCCGAACCCATGTAATGACACTGTCGATTTTATCAGTTTTGGCTCGAAAATCCGGCTTCCACTTTCGAATAGACAAGAAGCTGCCTGCGATCTGCCATGGACCTCCTGTTAAAATCATCTCCCGTTTCTTGATTGATAGCCCTCGGATGCAGTAGCACTGGTAACCTAGGTCAACCAAGGTAAATTCTCCGTGTAACATCCAAAGCGTATCCAGCTTCGTTAACAAGTTTGGGTAAAACCAAGGTTTGCCCAAAATTCGAATGATTATTGCATCTTTCCAGGTATTAGTTACGGTTTCTTGAAGATCCTGAGCGATTTCCAAATTCTTGAATGGGAACGAATCAGTTTTATCAGCAATTCTGATCGATTTCCTTTCTTCAGCCGTCTTGAATTCGTTGATTTTAACATCCTGTGGCTTAGGTTTAGGCGCAACCTTGCTTGCGTATGAAATTCGTTCCAGGTATTCTGTCTGAGACGAGGTTTCAGAAACATCAATGGGGTCGTCCCCTGTGGGGATCTCGTTGTCTGGACGTGGGCGTTTAGGCCTCGTAACAGCCTCCATGTCGGCTGCCTGAGGCGCAGACAAGCTCTGGATTGGGTGGTGTTTCAATCGACGGCAGTAGCTCTGGGTTTGAGATTGGGTGGTGTTTTACCACCATTGCATTTAATATTTCATCTGTAAATTTCCAATTCTGCATTTTTCATAAAACTTTCTCTCACTTAATTATCGGATTTAAGCGCGATCACGACCTGTCCACGTTGAGTTGCTAACAGACCATATGTACGTAAAATTAATAATGGTTCTCTATTTTCTTTCGAGGTAATTCGAACCCTCGACTTATTAGTTAAAAGTTAAGCATGAACTAACAGAGCTTCACATCGTTGTCACTCTAGAAGAAAAAACTTGATTACTTTAAGAAATGCATATTGTCATTAAGTCCATTTCATTACGTAATCTTGTTTGTAAATATTTTTAATATCATCAAAGTGTTTGTAGCCGACTCATAAGCTTAGACATTCAATTAAGAAGTCAATTCCTGCTATGGATGATATATTCCTGAAACGGGTGATTATTTCCTCTGTATTAAGGCTTGGGGAGTATTTGATTATAAATTTGTCAAATAATTGTAATTATAATAGCATATCTCTTAATAATAATAATAATAATAATAATAATAATAATAATAATAATAATAATAATAATAATAATAATGGAACAATGATGGATGCTCTGGGGATTTTGCCCTAATTATTTCCTGTTCTACTCCGACGACCACTGCCTCACGGTGGATCGCCGTATTGCTGCACGCGCCAGTCCTCCTTCTTCCTCTCTTTGTTGCGGTCGTCTGGACACCTGGATCGCCCAATTCCGAGCCCGGACGCGCCCTACACGGCCTGTGCAAGATTTCGCGATTTTGTCTCCGCCGCCCTTCGTACGCTGCTCTACTCCGTCGTTCTCTGCCGTCCATTGGCTGCGCCATCTTCGACACGCGCCGGACCATTCAATTCCTCTCGTCGAGACGAGTTCAACGGCAGGTGGCCCGCCTCTAGACTCCAAGGGACGCGATCTCACTCTCCTCTGCAAGTTGCTCGCGCTTGCCCTCTTCGCGAGATTCGCAGCGTTGCGGAATTCTCCATCTTCTATGGATCACTCCGTCCCTGCTCCCCGTGTTTTCCTCTGATCATCATCTTCCAGGCTTCAGGTACGGCATTTATTGCTTCTCCTTCATTGTGATCGTTGTTGGGTGGTCTGTTTCATCCGCACCAGGTTAGGGTTTTGTTCAATTTCAATTTGTGGCTGGTTTCTCTGTGGCTTCTCTGGTTGTCGTCGTTTGCGTGATCGGCCTGTTTTGTGTTCTGGTTTGCTAAGTTTGTTTGGCGGTTTATTTCTGGTTTCTGTGGCTGCGTGTACGCTGGGTGTGTGGTGTTTTGGTGGGTGTGTTTGGTGAGTGTTTGCTGCTGCTGCGTTGTTTTGTGCTGCTTGTGTAGGTCCATTATGCCCGTCGGTGAGCGGTTTCATTGTCCCTTTGTCGGACACAATGGATGTAAGGATGGGAGTGGTAATGGCCTTACTAGTAGTTATTTGCTTAGGCACTTGCGTGATTTGCATTTTCGGGGTGACGCGCAAGCTATTACTCGTCAACTTCTTGCTTCTAGTCTGCCTGTCTATTTATGTGCGGAAACCACTCTTCGAAGGATGGGTCATTGGTTGTGTGGGGTTTGTCTTACTACCCATACGGTAAGAGCTAAGTGTCGCCATGCTGGTGGTAGCGTGGTTGAACCTCCGGATATTGGTGATGGTGTGGTTCGCTACACTTTGTTTGACCTTCCAGTACCTTCTGATCCGTCTTCTGCGCCTGCTAGTGTTGATTTGTCTGTGGGGGTTGGTTTTTCGGTAGATTCTCTTGAGGTTTTGTATTCGAAGGGGTTGCGTACAGTCAAATCTATTCCCCCTCGGTGTCGTCTGGGGTTCTCTCGGATTTTGAAAGGGGCCCTGGATGCTGTTGCTTCTTCTCCGGAGGATTTATCTTGTTGGGTTCGGTTGCTTTTGTTACCTATTTGTACGCTTAAGACCTTTTCTCCGAGAAGTAGTCTTGAGCGTCGTTCAGGTGTGCGGCGTAAGCGTCAGGAGGATTGTATCGCTTCTGCTGTGCGTACTTGGGATGAGCCCGGCGGTAGTTTGCAGCTTCTTCGCGAGTGTTTGGCAGCAAATCCGCCTTCGTATCGTCTGGATCCTGATTTAGATGTGGTTGAGGCTAATATCCGCCAGTGTCAGAAGAAGGTTTGTGATGGGCATTATTCTGCTGCTGTTCGGGTACTTTCTTCTTCGGGTGTGGCACCATATTCTGTTGATACACTGGAGGCCTTAAGGGCGAAGCACCCGTCAGGTCCTGCGCCTTTATTGCCTGGTTTGCCTTCTGACCACTGTCCCCTTTCTGCCTCTAGCACTACTATTCGGGATATGATTCGGAGTTTTCCACGTGGCACCTCTTGTGGTAGAGATGGTCTGCGTGCTCAGCACTTGTTGGATTGTCTGAGTGGGGCGGCTGTTGCTCTTTCTGATGATTTGATCACCTCTATCACTCGGGTGGTGAATCTTTTCTTGGAGGGTCGTTGTCCGCGTGTTTTCGGTGAGTTTATTGCTAGTGCTCCCCTCACCCCGCTGGTTAAGCCGGGAGGTGGCATTCGTCCTATAGCTGTGGGTACCGTGTGGCGGCGTTTGGTCTCCAAGGTGGGAGCCGTTTTGGTTGGGCCCGCTTTGTCTGGTTATTTTGCTGGCCTTCAGTTTGGGGTTGGTGTTCCCTGTGGTGGTGAGGCTATTCTGCATGCCTTGAATCGCTTGGTAGAGGCGCGAGGCGGTGATGTGGGCTTGACCATGTTGTTAGTTGATTTTCAGAATGCTTTCAACATGGTTGATCGAGAGGTTTTGCTACTTGAGGTTCGGAGGCAGTGCCCTGCTCTTTCCGGTTGGGTTGAGTTTTGTTATTCCGGCCCTGCCAGGTTGTACTACGGGGAGCACACATTGTGGTCTTGTCAGGGAGTTCAGCAGGGTGATCCTTTGGGACCTCTTCTTTTTTCTTTGGTGCTGCACCCGTTAGTGTGTAAGATCAGAGATTCTTTTGATTTATCCTTGCAGGCGTGGTATTTGGATGATGGCACTATTGTCGGGGACACGCTGGTTGTGGGGGAAGTCTTAGAGTTGATTATGGACGAGGGACCACGCTCTGGACTTCACCTTAATGTCTCCAAGTCAGAAGTCTTTTGGCCAGTGGAGGACCCCAGGAGCAGGCAGCCTGGTGTGTTTCCACCTTCTGTAGCTAGACCTCTTCGTGGGGTCAAAGTTCTTGGTGGATCGGTTAGCATGTGTCCGGATTTCTCTAGTGAGCTTGCTGTGAAGAGGGTGGCCAGGACTATTGAGCTTATGGAGTCTGTTGCTAGACTCGATGACCCGCAGTGTGAGCTGTTGTTGCTTCGTGCATGTGCGGGTATTTCGAAGCTCTATTTTGCTCAGCGCACTTGCCCTCCAGCATCTTTTGTGTCGGCTCAGATTACTTTTGATGCGGCGCTTCGTTCTTCTTTGGAGCGTATTGTCACAGCGTCTGGACCTGGTTTTGGTGATTGGCAGTGGCGGCTTTCCACCTTGCCCTTCTCTTTTGGGGGACTTGGTGTTTATTCTGCTTCGGATGTTCGCCATTATGCCTTTGTTGCTTCTCGTCTGCAGTCGGAGGGGTTGCAGGCTAAGCTCCTCGGCCCGTCTGGCATTACCTCTCTTGGGTCTGCATTCGAGGCT
>JAYMSL010002019.1:0-15301 GCA_036897195.1 Plantago coronopus
AAGAGAGTAAATCCGCTGCACATAATCTCTGTTTGGAAGGTCTACACTATCTGCAATTCAGGTTGCGTTTAGTTTTTTAAAATCCATTCACCCCCACCCCCCCTCTGGACTTTCTCCTACCCTTCAAGGGACCAACAGCTTCCTTATATAGTAATGGGTAAAGTTTTGTGGGACGGAGGGAGTAGATATTACTCATGTTCAGGTTCAAACTGACTCACAATTCGCCCTTTCTTGTGTTAACAGAAAGGTGGATCAGATGGATTGGAGACATCATGCGGGAAATTCAAACCATGAAGAACAAGTTTGAAAGAGTAAATTTCTCCTTAGTCTACAGAGAAGCGAATCACACAGCCGACACAATAGCGAAGAAAGCACAAAGGAGGGCTTTTGGAAGTTCTACTACTAGACTAGATAATTTACCTAGCTTAAGGCCTCCTGAGATGTTTCTATGTTTATTTGAGATAATTGCCTACGTGGCTAAGTATTGTCTAAAATCGGACGAATGTAATATCACCCACAATAACGGCTAAGGCTCTGTTCTTTTCAACTGAGATTTTCGGAATTGAACTGAACTGAACTGAACTCTGAACTGAACTGAACTGAACTGAACTTAAGTGAAGTACAAATTTGAACTAACCAAACCTGAACTGAACTGAACTGAACTGAACTGAACTGAACGGATCTGAACTTAAGTTGAAAAGAACAGAGCCTAATTCATAATAATAAAAAAGAAAAAAGTTAGTTATTCATTCGGTTCCAGACTTCCAGTATGAAAGTGAATCAATTATGTCTTGTTCTTCTTCTTCTTGTTCTCAATTTTGCTTCTCAAGGTTAGTGATCCCCTATTTTATTTCTCTTAAGGTAGATCAATTACATACTTGCTTGTTATGATTGAGTTGTTGGTTCTGATTTGAATTAACAGGAGCAAAAGGGGATTGCATCCCGATGTTATTTTATGTTGAAAATAAAGTAGATGCATGTCGAACCCAGGGGGTGGTGCAGTGGTAAGGTGCATGGTGTAATGGTGAGAGGTCCCGGGTTCGATTCCCGGAGGTGGAGGTTTATTTGGTGATATAAGGTTGGTATTGGTGTGGGTATAAGGTTGGTATTGGTGTTAGTGTAGTGTAGGAGTAGGATTAGAATAGATTTGCCTCTTCAAAAAAAAAAAACATGCAATGCCTATATATATAGAAAATAAGGCTTCACTACTTACATAACTAATTCTCCTTATCCCTTCTTCCCTTCTTACCATACAACTTCTACATCCTAACTCCATTTACTAACAATAGATATACTACTAATACACATATCATGACTTATGATCTACTTATAAAATACAACAATTACTATAATTATCACTAATGTAGTTAACTAAGGCCTAGCCTGAGTCTCTATTCACCATAGAATATGGAGTTTGGACTTTGGATTGAGAGCGACACTATACAAGGATGGGAAGATCATCTATTGAGATTTATACACCCTCTAGAAATGGGTCAGAATTTGATATGCAACCTATCTCCAACCTCAATCTCTGTTTGTAACCTTCCCAAGCTTTCTTAATATAACTCCATAAAATGCCAATTTATCATGATATGCATCTTAATTTCATAACCTCCACAATTGTTAAAACACCAATTTATCATGATATGCATCTTAATTCCATAACCTCCACAATTTATAAAACACCACTTTATCATGATATGCATCTTAACTTCATAACCTCCACAATTATATGAAAGTATATAAGTTACTAACAGGCCTTATGTCAAGCCAAAGTGTCAATAGAGATAGAGTAAATAAATTGAAGATTGACCTCAGGTCTCCAAATATCATTTCTCACAGATACGTTCACAGCTTGAAATGCTTCTGTTACCTACACAGTATTGTTAGAAATAAAATAAGTAACGCTTAACATGCTGAGAAAAAAAGAAGCATATGAAAATGCATTAGAGTTGGCTAACCCAAAATTCAAAGTTGAAGAGGTCGTGAGAGGCAAGTAAATGGAATCTTAGACCCTGTCGAAAGCAATACAGAAAACATTAATGAATAGTTGAACGGCTTTTTTAGTAATAGAAATGCAAAAATAGAATTGCGGAATACCTTGAAGCTTGCACATTTTGCCAAACAGAAAGGACAAGTAAAGTCCTCTGTCACTGCACTCACAGAGACATTGTCAGTTTTTTGGCAGGCGACTCAACAAGCGAACTAGAAATTTATAGTCATACCATGGTAATTGCATTTGCATAAAGGGCGTCATGTAAACAACATTTTATGCATGCTTTCTAACAAAACTGTATTGAAAGCTAGTAAATCAATAAAATTACTATAAGACATTTTTTGAATTACATATTATCTCTACGGTACAGATAAGGTGGGCCAGAAAATTGTAGCTGAGATAAATTTCAACAAAAAATAAAAATAAGATTTACCTTCGGTCCTCTGCAGCTTGTTATTATAGTATCGGTAGTTGAAAACTACATTTCCAGTCCTCAACCTATAGAACATCAACAAACAAACGGTTAGCTCTACAGACACAACTTCATTGAACTCATATCACCAAAGGCAAATGTGAACTGTAGCAGCAGCTTATAAATGGAGCTCACTCAGTGTTTCTGTGAATGCATGTCAGAGATAGGAAGGAGTGGGAGGTCATGAAACTCACCTAATAATCTGAGGCAAAATAGTCGAAGGAATTCCACTGTATGAGAAAGAATCATAAGGAGATATATCCTGTGCTCCAACCTCCTGTGCCATAATGCTGACTTGCAGTTGTAATGGCATTGCCTGTGTTCCGGCATGCAGAAAACAGTACACTGAGAAACTGAATCTGAACAGTAGAGCGACTCGACAATAATATGTTATCCAGAGTTCCAGACTCTTCATCTCCCTTTCCATGCCAGATACTCAATACCCAGACATGTATGACACGTTGATACTTCATTTAAACCAAATATTTGGAGGGAAAAAATCTAGTGCTGCTTACATGATCCGTATCCATTAATCTGCATTTACAGATCGGATCGGATTGTGGATCAGATCATCCGTCAATAGCAGGTCGGATCGATCCAATCCACGGATATTCGTGATCCATCCATTAGTCTCTTACAATTTTGATTTGCTTCCCATTTAATTCATTTTGTTCTTTTCTAATGTAATTTTACGTGTGATATGGCAAATTTTTATCTTTTTAAATAAATATAATGGATCACAAATATCAGCGGATTTTCCTGAAGCCTACAGATCAATCCGCAATCCGATCTAGCGAAGAACAGATCTGATCACAGATGAGGTTTTTCCCCATCGGTTTTCACGGATATCTGCTCATACCGATTAGATTGAGTCGGATCTGATCTGTTACAGCCCTAAACAATCCATGCAATAGCCAAGTCTGACAACTGGCTATGTACCAGAACTGGTTACTACGAGCCGTGTCTGGGTTATATAGCAGAAAAAATTAAGGGGGCAAGGAAGGAGGGAATACCATAGCTGCGGTGTTAGGATTTTGGAACGAAAAACATTTTTCTCCTCCAAAATTGACTTCCTGCAAAGAAACTGAATTATGAAGAGAATGTATAAATGGCACACAAGTTGAATTACCACACAGAGATAATGCATTTCACCCTACTAACATGCTCCACTTATTTTCCGGATGAAATCAAAGAGAATTTCAACAAAAGTTCATTTAAGATTTATTAAATGCTACTGAAGAACACTTGGTTGAACAGTTCCTTGCTTGGTTTGGGATCAATATTTTGACAGAAAAAGGCATAAGCCCAAAAAGACATTAAAAAGGATAAATAAGAAATCACAGGTTTAATGCATTCAGATCTTCACTTCTATTGATAGATAGCATTGGGTAGTAGATTAGCAAATCAAAAGTAAAAAACCACCATTGCGTACCTTCAAAAAGCAGGAACGTAAATCCACAGTAGAAAGCATCTCCACTCTGTCACCGCTGCTCAGATTTGGGGAGTTCTCCCATGATATATGAACTAATGCCAGAGGAATCTTTCCCAAGAAGCAGGGGCTGCGACTGGGGCTTCTAGCATTAGCTATGGCCCAAGAGGAAATATATTGGTATAAGAAATGAATATCGAAAGATACTAGAGGATAAGAGACAATGTGCAGATGGCAGAAAGTAGAATACTAGAATGCACATGAATATGATAGAGAAGCTAACTACTGGAGTTGATTCCTTCTTAATTCTACTAGATTAAACCAAGTACATTATATGAATACCATCCTATTCCTACTGATCATATATACCTGAAGATGATGCATCAACATCCTCCTTGAACAAATCAGCTGCGAAGAGGCAGCACAGTCTGATTAAACTTACAGATAGATGTAAGCAGATACATGTATATGGGTATACACACAGACAAACAGGATTATACAAAAGAAAAGCAGCATACCGCAGCTGACAAACAAAATAGAAAGAGAACCAGATTCCAGTTCAGCTGACAGCTTCTGAATATCAGGAAGAATGAACTTTGCTCGGTCTTGTTTCATTCGTTCAAGTCCAATACAGTTTGTTAGTATACTTTCTCTACTGAAACAGTAAACTACAGAGTTCTGCATTAAAACAAAATCAGTGAAAGTAAGCACATCAAATCAAAGCAAAAACTGAACATCCGAAACGTTAAGGAAATAATCCCCTACCTCCTCCACTTGAGGAATGTAAACTGGTCTTGCTAACAATACACACAGCGGAAAAAGACTCTGAATTTCGGGTACATTGTTTAGAGCTGAAGGTAGAGATATTGTCATCTCAATCCTATCAAAGAAGATGTGTGTTAGAATTACATCCTTCACGACGGATGAACCAAAAAATGAAGCAAAATGGGACCAATTTAAAGGGTTCCAGTGTATCAATTCGTTCCACACAACACTGAGTTCTTGCATTCCACATGTTTCTTTCTCTTGTATCATCTATAAGACCAAGTCTACTGCTGGACTAGTAATTAGTATTTTTAGACTCCAGTCAACTAGTTATTATATTTTATTTAAGCCCAAGTTAGGCAACACATGTCCAATAATGTGCATCACAAGTTTCACCCCTACCATGTGGGATGGGGTATCGTGATAACTGATAAGAGAAATCAATTACAACCTTCTATCAAAGCTATACCTTTTCTTGTGTTTTGCCTCTATTTTGTATCGCAAGCATCTCTGGAGAAAAGAAGGCTGCAGAGAAACCTGGCTGCGGTTAGAAATTCTAGATCATCCCTTACAAAAGTTATACATAGAGACTGAAATGTGAGTGTTATAAACGGAACACAAGTGACATGTTGCATTTACTGTATTCAATATTAAGCAGCGAGGATATTGTATAAGATTGATGTTAGGGGAAATATTACATTCCTCACAGCACGGCGCTGAAGAATATTGTATAGTTCGACAGGCTTGCAGTAAACTGATAGACTCTCCTCCGCAGCGATTTGCTCTTCAGGAGACATACGTTCACGGCGATCATGGCGACACATGTGATCTACACCTGTTAAAGAATTGCAATTGCAACCACAATTCCTGTTTCAAAGATAAGATGGACTCAGTTGATTTACTCAGACTTAAATTGCTTACTACTTTAATATAGACACCAAGAAGGAAAACAAACGGAAATTGTTTCTTTAAATTCAGGCATCAGGAACGCAAATAAATATTGAGAACAAATTACTTCCCATCCTTTACAATATTTCTACAAATTAATACATTATAAACCATGTACATAGAGACAATGCTTGAACCGTTAAACACAATGTATGTTCCGTTCAAACACACTGCAGATCACGATAATAATTGAACCATTAAACATAATGCACGTGTTATTTACTTGTCAGCAAATTTTGCTAGGCGACAAAGTCAATCAGCCCCACTTATGGAAACAGATGATATAAGTTTATCAAAGTCCTAAAACTGAAATCATGCTCCCTCTGCCCCCATTTAATTAAATGATTCTAACACTATCCTTTTTGCCCATCCCACTTGCTTTTTAACAAGTCGATTATTGGTATTCAGTAAATCATATTGTCATCCTTTTTATCCTAGACCAATCCCCTTACCTTGACCAACAAAATTTGTCCAAATCAAGATATAACGAGACAAAATAATCTAACTATATAGAAAATGTTTTTAATAAAGTTTTCGAAAAAAATCACAAATCTCATATAATCTAACATCCTAGCAAATTTATTGCAGCATTTTAACACTATCTAAAAGCAGAAATCTCAAACTTACAAAGTTTCATGAACCACAAGGGGTATGCCTGGCATCCTCACTAAGCAGCAATAAAACACTTCATGACTTTACACAGCTCCAACAACCTTAGGAGTAAACCGCTCAACCTGATACGGCACCACAGTGGAAACCCTATACGTTAGACATTACAATACACTCATGTACTCATTTCTATTCTATAAAGAAATCAAAATGAAGCCGTCCACTAGAATATCAACATTCTCCGAATTCTAGCCCTTAACATCATCTATCTACTCTCTAGTAGAGTTTTTAGTTTGTGCTTGACTAAAACATTTCAGTTCGGTTTCGCCATTGATATCCTATCAATGCTGCTGCCTTCTACTAGTTAAATTCCTATCTGCTATATTTCTAAAACCTTAGTCTCTACCATCCGTTCTACATTTTTTTTTGTTTACCTCTACTGAGTAATTTTCGATTGCGTTCTGGATTCTATGTATATAATATATCTCATTGAGCTATGCACCAAGAAATCCCAAATTCATATCCGAAAAATCGATCAAAACAAAGGGAACGGGCAAATTTATAACAATAATCATGCAGATCTGATACAATAACAACGAGAGATGAGATAGAATACCGAATCAATGAGGAAGATAACGATGAAGTTGCCCTAATTATCTTGCCAATTTCTCTGCAATCGGCGAGCTCAATTACCTGAAACGATGAAGGGGCAGCTGATTTCTGTTCAGCTGAATTTAGCTAGCTAGTTGACTGGAGCTGGAAATTTATTCGAAGGTCAACGTAATTGTGATAACTGTAATTTGACCCCTACTGTTTCCAATGTTGCAAATTCGACCTCAGCAAGTTTAATTTTTTGTTTTCTTTTGCGATATTGTTTTTTATTTCGAAATTTTATAATGGAGTTGATGTTTTTAGTTATAGAAGTTGGTACGACTCTTGACCACAATGGAGTAATGAATTACTACGATGTGGGTCGAATTCCAGGTTGTTATGGATCGTGAGTTTTTATTGACTTTATCACCTAATAGTCGTCCTACCGAGTTTAGTTCTTTTAAAAAAAAAATTCAAAAATCAAAATTATATAACATCAACCATTTGATAACATTCAATGAATAATACTTATAAAGAAATGTTAACAAAAATGCAAACATTTCTATTAACCATCGTTATAATTACTTTGCAATGTTATATAGTAATTCGACGATATGAAAAATGTTGTAAATCTCCTTCTTTTTTACACAAATCATTAACTTTTGCCGTTTTTTAAAGCACATCATAATGTTTTTTCTCATTTGACTCAGGAAAAAAATATCAATAGTTCCAAGTTACACTAAGATCCCAATGGCATTAATTCTTTTGCCGTTAGGCAAGTGTCGTTGTTACTACACGCGCCGGAGGGGTTAAAATGACTTTTTATTCGTGAAACTTAAAATTTAATCTTCAACATGAAGCTCATTAATGGAGCTTTTCAATGATGCCTAGAGCAGCTGAGCTTGAAGCTCCTCCATTAATAGAGGAGCTTAGCTTCATTGAGACTAAAGAGGAAGGCTTTTTTTAATGAGCTTGAAGCTCCTCCATGATGGAGGGCCCTCTCCTTCCATCTGAGCACAGTAGGAAGAGCTTCAAGCTCCATCCATTGATGGAGCTTGAAGTTAAGCCTTACTCTTTTTCTTTTTGTTCTTCTTCAATCCCCATTAATGAGTAAGGAAGAAGATATATAGAAGTTCTAATCACTAAAAAAAAATAATTTTCTTCTTCAAATATGTTTTTGTGTAATTTGAAAAACGAAACAAAGGTTGTAGTGCACTATAAATATCACAATACATATTTTTTACTAGCTAATTAACGTAACAAAAACAAACGCCATCCAAACCTAGACGACATGATACACACACTTCACATTCCAATACATGTCACACACTTCACATTCCAATACATGTCACACATGTGATATATGTCTGCGTAATTAGGAATTCAACATCTGCCATATCCACAATTAATTAAATATGCGTATGTTACAACGTTTCTTCCGATTAGGGAGAGGGAGCACATAAATTTTTTAGACGTTCAATAAAGCATGTGTGAAAGTCAAAGTTGTGAGGCGTTACATTTACCCCATACTGTAAACATCTTGGTAATAAAGGGACTCCACTACATCACATAAAAAGTAGTATCAACGCCTAGCTAGCTCTAACTTCAACGAAGTTCAAGAATCTTTAACATGACATATTTTATCTGTTTAATCCTCAATTAGTGCGAACAAGAACAATAACACATAGCTAGATTGATATAGCAATTCAAAAGACGTGCACCCATATACCCTACACGATATAAATCTCATAAAGGATAACTAGCAATCGAATCATTGGTTTTGTGTGGATACGGTATTTGATTGTCACGCCTTATGCTTTCTTCTTCTTCTTCTCCTCCTCTAATGTATCTTGTATTTATGCGACATAAAAAAATCGATATATTTCGGAAAAAAAGAGAATGAAAAGTAAGTGTATCATGTGACAAGTAGGAGATATAAATGTGACATATATCTTTTGAAACTGGTTAGTTTGATTATTCAATTAGGGGTCAATTATTACTTCACTAGAATTTTTCAATATAGCCATTCAATTGTTAGTTGAGAGAGTAGATAGATACCTAGTTACCATATCTAGTTGCAGCACTGTTAATTTCGTTTTCACCTAAATGTAATTTCACGTTAGAGACAACGAAAACAACGTAGGATTATTGCAGTCTATAGTAAAATTATTGGACCAAGTTCGTTAATTACAAGAGCCTGCAGTTTTTTCTGAGCTACTTCAGAAAAATTATTGTTCCAAAGTTAGTATAGTACAGCAACTAAGTTTAGGCCTCCCGTGTAATTATGGACTTCAAGAACTTAATAACTTATTATCTTCTCAATCATTTCAGGAACTTTTCTTCTGTAATATGATTTGTTAGATACGAGAACTAATTTGAATCCTCGAATTTATCGTGATGTATCAACTTACCAATTTGCTAGATTGCATCAACTTACTTAAACTCCGTGTAAACGCTTTTGTAATTGCGGATGATTGCAGCCTGTATTTGTAATAATTGGATCAAGTTAGTTAATTACAAGAGCTTGCAGTTTCTTATGAGCTAGTTAGGAAATTATTGCAACAAAGTTAGTTTAGTACAGCAACTAATTTTAGGATTCCTGTGTAATTATGAACATGAAGAAAACTAAATATGATTTGGTGGGTGTTGTTTGATAAGGATAACTAATTTGAATTTTGGACTCTTATCGTGATGTATCAACTTACCAATTTTGCTAGATTGCATCGACTTACTTATTAAACTCTATGTAACCGCTTTGAAATCGTGGATTATAGCAGTCTATATTGAAATAACTGGACCAAGTTAGTTAATTACAAGAGCCAGTTTCTTCTGAGCTAGTTCAGCCAGTTTCTTCTGAGCTAGTTCAGAAAATTATTGCAACAAAGTTAGTTTAATACATCAACTAATTTTAGGACTCCCGTGTAATTATGAACATGATATATTCTCATTAATTTCCCTTTCTTTCGATAAGATAATTACTAATTTGAATGCTAGACTCTATCGTAATTCGTATGTATCAACTTACCAATTTGCTAGATTGCGTCAACTTACTTAAGCTCTATAACCGGACTATGTTTAATTATTCATTTCGACATTCTGCTTTTGTAATTGCGGATCATAGTTTGTATCTGTACATTAAATCACAACATAAATTTGTCTGAATATATAGTGAATAGTTGTGACAAACATATTTAGAGGTAGCCAAAAAAGCAAAGAAAACTGCACCCAAATATGGTTTGGTGGTGTATAAAGAAGAGTGTTCCATTATAATCAGTCCATGTCTTTAACATTCAAAGCATTAATGGAGGATGAAGATAAAGTCAAATTAGGGGTCATCATCTTCACTGTCAAGTACACTCACCACACTATTAAGTTGGTGTGTTAAGAAAAGAAAGCCAGGCCCTCCCATATGCCAAATGTGCAGCCATAACTGGTGTTGATGTCTGTAACAAAGAATAGATTCACCTCATTTTCCGGCAAACCTTCTATATAAACCTCTTGTCTTCATCACTTTCCATCCTATATTCGCTGCAAAAAACTCGGTTTTCTGTGCTCTCTTCCCCATGCAGCCGATGAACCTAGTGACGCGCCTTGGTGGTAGCTTCCACCTGGAGAATGGTGGCTCTAGCCGTCTTTCTCTAGGGTTTAATTTCCCTCTGGAGCAGGAGGTGTTGGAGGGGTGGGGTGCTGGTAAGTACCTTTCTAGTGGAGAGTTGAGCTATGATGGCCAGGAGGGCGAGTCAGTCGATGATGATGCTGGAAGGAGAAGCGGCGAAAACCCTAGAGTTAAAGCGCGGTGCTGTGTTAGAGGCCACTGGAAGCCTTCTGAGGACGCGAAGCTCAGGGACCTTGTCAACATTCATGGTCCTCAGAACTGGAATCTCATCGCCGAGAAACTTGAGGGCAGATCAGGTTTGTACAATGCTTCTTTATTTGTTTTTTTGGAATCGGCAAAATTTTATTGACAGAAAGCGTAAAAATTACGCGACGGAATAACAATGAGCTAGACTGCTGGAAGTGCACAAGTTTTGCACAACCAGACAGTCCAAACAAAGCCTGTTGCATAAATGATGAATTTAAAAATCTTCAGTTATGTGTTCATTTCATTTGTCTTCTCTAGCTAGCTAATCCAGATCTAACAATCTCATGATAAATTTTTGGAAAGTTATTCATGTTCCTTCTATTTGTCTTCTCTAACCTGGATCTAACATTGCTCGAACTGGATTTCGGAAATCAACAGGATTTGCTCCTCGAAAACCTAGTTAGTTATATCACGAACGTGTGATGAACCTTCTAGCTCATGAATCATGATCAACAATTTAAATCACAATCATGATCATCATCAATTTTCATTTGTCATTTTCCTTTTGCAAAAAATTAACAAAAACCATTTTCGCTTTCTTGTTGAAGGCAAGAGCTGCAGGCTGAGATGGTACAATCAATTGGACCCGAAGATCAACAAGACCGCTTTCACTGATGAAGAAGAGGAGAGGCTAATGGAGGCTCACAGGCTGTACGGCAACAAATGGTCCCTGATCTCCCGGTTCTTCCCAGGCCGAACGGACAATGCAGTGAAGAACCACTGGCATGTGTTGATGGCTAGGAAGTACAGGGAACAGTCCAAGGTTTACACCAAAAAGAGCAACTGGATCACTTCCCAGCCTGCTGCAAACTATGGTGCAAGTGCAACCATGAACAATAATGGTGCAAATCATGATCAACTGGGTAATTTTCACTGTGGTAATAATTTTCAGCAGGTGAATTATGGCATGATGAGCTCAGTTCCTGATCCATTTTCTGGCCTGCTCAATTCATCTTCTGGTAATAATTTTTTTTATGTCACTAATTATTCTTTAATTTTCTTTCTAATACATAATTTGAATTTCTTGTTTTTGGCTAAGCCATACTGCTTTTTTAAGCTTCAGTTTATTATTCTTGCTGCTTTTGCGGAATATAGGGATGCGGAAAAAAATTGTTGAATACGAGACAGCTTTATGAATTGTCTTTTATTGAAAAAGCTAATTCAAGAAACAATTTATTATTCATTTTTCTTTGGCTAATTACCAAAGATCCGATCGATCACCATACCTGTTGTTACTTCTTGTTGTTGGTGCTGAAAAAGATAGAATTTTCTTGAACCCCTTCTGTAACTTGAAGACAAAACTCATACCTGCAGTAGACTGTTTCAGAATTTTTACTGGGATTCTAACAAAACTGGATCTTGGTTCAGAAATTTTTTTTTAAAAAAATTGCCATTTCGAAAAAAAAGAAAGATTGTTTGATGGATGTGGGAATAAATTGTTGAAATTGCAGATACATAAACCCTAATTATCCAGGCAATACGATCACATGAGAGACATAATTGATCTATATTCAAATCATGAATGTCTAGCTAGGTCTATATTTTCCATTAAATATCCCATCCATATATTCAAATTATAGCACCGTGCATTTAGAGCAATATTTACTGTACTTATTTTATTGTTGCATTAACAAATTGTCAAGCGTTCTATAACAGTAAATACTCGAAGAGCAATTTAGATAGCAAAATAACTGGAATATCTGCTTGCAGGAAATGAGAACAGGTATTGGCAAAATTTTATGGAAGACTCAGCAGGAAATTACCAGAACCAATGCTCGAGAGTGGTCTCGTACCCGACTGATATATTCGGGTACTCTGGGATGCAATCGCCATCTCCGCCAGCAGTTGGGGGTTACCATGACAACGCGGCAACACCGGTGTTTATCGACTTCCTTGGAGTTGGACAGACCTGAACATATATATGCATGCATGGTCATCAATGATGATCATAATTTCTTGTTATGAGATCATGAAGTTTTATTTTGTCTTTTTGAACTCGGATGATATGGTGTGCAGGTTTTGCAATAATTATGAACCAGATGCTGGAAATTTTAGTTTGGAATTAGTTATAAGTTAATGGTTTATCCTGTAGTTTCTGGTTTCTAGTTTAGAGTTCGAATTCTTAGAAGTAATCGTATTGATTTGAGTATGTCGTGCAAGGTCCGATTTACTTAAATTAAATTTAAGTATTCATAAGTTCTTTCGTAAATTAGTTCCGGATGTTGTTATTTATCAATTGGAGTATTGTCATTCATAAGGTAGTTCCGGATTTGGTTTTCACAATGAGTTTGTTAGAAGTAATTATACTGTATTTGAGTATGTCATGGTAGGTACGATTTACTTGAATTAGGTTTAAGTATCCGTAATCTAGCAATGGGCATTGTCTGTCATATATAGAATTAAGTCATTCATAATTTTGTTACGGAGTTGGTTCACTACGAGTTTGTTACAAGTAATTGTATTCGAGTATGTTTTGGCATATATGTTACGAGTTTGTTACAAGTAATTGTATTCGAGTATGTTCTAGCATATATGTTACGAGATTGTTACAAGTAATTGTATTCGAGTATGTTTTGGCATATATGTATACTTCGAGTAGATTTGAGTATATATTAAGTTCTTCCGTTAATTAGTTTGGGCATTGCTTGTTGATTGGAGTTAAGGCTCGTAATTGGTTCGCTAGAAATTGTGGTCATGACAACATTCAAAGGGTGGTGGTAATTGGTAAATGGTAATTTGTTAAACATATCTTACCAGAGAGGCAATCTTGTGAAAAACGCATTTTTACTATACACAGGAAAAAAGACAATATAAAACATATACCCAATTACATATTTAAAACTTTTTTTTTTTTACAGAAAACTCACTAAAAGAACAGTTTTTGTACAGCTGGAAAAAACTGCATTTCTCAATAATTTGAGATTTACCGAAAATCATTTGTTAATTGGAGTAATTACATTGGAGTTTATCGATCATGATGGTTGGTACGATTTATTTGGATTGGACTCGAGTAACTTATAACTTATAAGCTATTCTATTATGCAGTTCCGTTGTCATCTAGTGTACATCATAATGATATGGGTTTCGTGTTCACCACACATATATTAAACTCATTTTACAATAAAATATTTAATTTGTGTAATTACTAGCTACAACTGTACGTCTTTGTTTTTCTTTTTTCTTTTTTATACAAAACACTATAAATCAATAAACTCGATCCATTATAATGATTTTTTTTTAAAATCCCAAAGCTCGGTTGAATTGATTAACATCACATGTGAATATGACCCTGCGATCCATTATTTAAAACCATGAATAAGAGCATGCGAGCCAATAAAAACATTCGATATTATTTGAAGTGGTGACCGATTTGTAGTTTATGCGTGGTTTCACATTATTCAACTAAGATAAGTTCATACGAAAAATATCATCAATCGAATATTAAATCTTGCCGTTTAAGTTGACATTGCTATGGTTCTTGGTCTCTCTCCAATACCCGAATGGCTGAATGCAATCGTTTTGCACTTAGACTTATGTTTGCTCGGTGTTCGTAAATCGTAAGTAAATTTTGACTTTTTTTTTTTTTTAAAGAGTTAAAAACCAAAATGCATGAAATGTAAAACCTCCACTGGACAATCTGGAAATTTAGATGGGATATTGCAATTTCGGCACTTAATTTCCCTCTCAATATATTACAAACAGGTGACCAATGTTTGAGAAATTACACATAAATCACAATATAACATAATTGTTTTGGTGGGAAAACTATAACCGTCGTCACTGTAACTAAATCCTTCGAATCGCCTTTGAATCTGCTGCTCACAACCTGTTCGACGAATGTCCTCAGCCAACACCCCTTGATCCAAAAATCCCCCACTTCTCTAACTGCATCCCAAATGGACCTCACAAAGCTCATAAAAGCGTGCAACCATGTCAGAAACGTGAGATTCGCCAAAACACTTCATGCCCATTTCATCGTCTCCAGCAGACTATCAGAAAACCATGTCGTCGAGTCGAATCAATTGATCAGCCTTTACTCAGACTGTGGTGATGTTTCAGCTGCCCGCCACCTGTTCGATAGAATGCGGCAGCGGAGCGTTGATTCTTGGGGTAGTATCATGGCTGCCTATTCTCAATCTTCGTCATCGTCGGAGGTTATTGGGCTGTGTAGGGAGATGGGGAGAAAGGATAAGATGTTGCCGAATGAGTGTATGTTGGCGACTGTTGTTGAGTCCTGTTCAAGCGATGATGAGGGCAGGCAGTGCCATGGGTTGGCTATGACGTCGGGATCGATATTTGATCAGCGTGTGAAGAATGCGATTGTTGAGATGTACTCGGTTAGTTTAGATTTATGTGGGGCGATGCGTGTGTTGGATTATGGGGGAGGATCGGATATTTGTTCGTATGGTTCTGTTTTGGATGGGCTTTTGGATCAGGGAGATGGTGTAAGTGCATTTGATATATTGTGTAGGATGGTGAATGAATG
The DNA here is from genome assembly GCA_036897195.1 of Plantago coronopus. Taxonomy (NCBI): domain Eukaryota; kingdom Viridiplantae; phylum Streptophyta; class Magnoliopsida; order Lamiales; family Plantaginaceae; genus Plantago; species Plantago coronopus. The sequence continues at coordinate 15,159 of JAYMSL010002019.1, forward strand.
GGGGTGTGGTGATTGGGGGAGTGTAATGTATGGTAAAGTGCTTGGTGTTTGTGCACTTCGGAAGGATTTGATTTTGGGGAGACAAATTCATTGTAGGGTGCTGAAGATAGGTGTGGCTTGTGATAATTGGAATGTTAGTGGTG
>JAYMSL010002020.1:0-15300 GCA_036897195.1 Plantago coronopus
TTAGTAATTGATTGGTCAACTCTAAAATAGCCTGATTGGTGGAAATGTAATTGTTCAAAATAGAGGGGGATTTCTGTAATTGGCCCAAAGTTAAGGGGTAGTGTATGAAATTGCCCCTAAATTATAATTAAATTGAACTAAATTGAGATTTTGGTTTCGAATCGTCCCATTAAACACTTACATATATAATCTACAAAAAAATCTTTGAGAGAAAGACAATTTTTTAATAGATGAAGAAAACTTGCAGATATAATTTAGAATATTGGTACTTTAATTCTACTTTAAAGTATTTTTCTGTGTTTTTTAATCAATTAAAAAACATTATGAATTTTCTTAAAATCATCACTCTATTTCATTTTAAATTCCTTCGCTATGACTCGTTTCTATTATGGTGCAGTAACATCTGGTTAAGTGGTGTTTGATTATTGTTACTTAATCTTTCATACCTTATGGGCTAATTAAAAAGAGTTTGGCTGTTTTTTGGGATTAAGTATATGATGATTTCGAGCCCTTAATGTTTGATGACGCTTTTTTCAGCAGATGTCTTGCTAGTGGTAGAGAGTATTTCTTTCTTTTTTTTTCTGTGCAAGTCTTTTGCACTTAGGCAGTGTTTTCCATTGCTGAAAAATAAGTACTTCTCTGCTTCTGGAGCCAAAAAAATAAAAAAAATAAAAATTGAAGTGTTTTATTTCACAACTTCTGCTTTTGTTTTTCTTACAAAAGTAGGTAACCACTGCTTTTGAGAAGGAGCACAATGGATGTTTTTTCCTTCTTAAAGCACTACAGATTGTTTTTTTTTCATAATTAACAAACACCCACAACTTTTTATCAAAAAGACTTTTATACAACTTTAAACAAAAGCAGGTTAAAATCAACTTTGAAAAGTAATGACAAACACTTACTTATATTTATACATGGGTTCAATATTACTAATACAATTTTATCGTTTCAAAAATAAAACTTCGTTATGACTCGACCCCAATCAATTTTTTTTTTTTTGAAGAGGCAAAGGTGACTCGAACCCCCGACCTATGGGTTGGAGGGGAAGCGTCTTACTAACTGAGATGCGCTTCGTTGTCGACCCCAATCAATTAATTGGAGTCAAACCATCTTATCAACCATATTGCGTTTCGTTTTCGAAGTATACCATAAATTTAATGGCACGATATGGACAAGCTTTCTTTTGTTGTAGAATCTAGACCTCATGTTTTATAGTTAAGAGTTTACAAGGATAAGGTTAATGTCACATTTTTGGGATTATGACTACTACTAGTACTAGTACTACTATAAACTAGGAAAGTCAAATGCCCTGCATCACCTTTTGTCTTGTTGATGTCCAAATTAGCCATGGCCCAAATTCATTATTTTAACTAATTGGCGGTTTGGAATATTTTGTGTAGTTACTGCTGATATTATATTTACAACAACAAATGTTATTAGAAAACTAAAGTACGTCTTCTTCACGCACATATCAGAATCAGACTCTGTACTTTTATTATCAACAAAACTGATAAGATCGATCAGACGATCACTTTTCTACGTCTAGTCATACTTCGGATAATACACATATTATGATCGGAATAATTTTCAGAAAGGTGTAGTAGTAGTATTTATACCCCTAACATTTAAAAAAAACACTCCGGAGTGCCAACTGCTAGTCCATGTACAAGCGGTTGAATATCTCATGTGTTGAGCAAATTGATTTAAGGATCGAGAATTCAAGATATAAGTTGAATAACATTATTCACTTGACATGATCTTCGTTCTAGAATACGTACAAGCGGCCTGCCCAAGGTAGTCCGGACTCCGGACTTTGCCATCTTGGCAGCTGGCCATATAACAAGACCTCTGTTTTTGGAGGTTCTAAGACTCAGAGTTGTCAGATTCACAGGTGCTCACTTTCCTCACTACTTTGCAATTCCTAAACATATCCAGATATCCTATACCTAGCACAAAATATTGATTGATCCCCCCATTCACGGGTGATTTTGGTAATTAAATTTTTTTAACTACTTCTTCCGTTTATGAACAAGATTTTCATTTCGGTCAACAAAATAAGGTTTTACCAATGGATCGAAGTTGTTGGAGTACTCTTTCGTATGTTGTAAGTAAATAAGTGTATACAGGTAGATTATCACTTGTTTAGAAAAGTTGATGTGAAGCTTTGTAATAAATTACATAAAATGAAATTGAGAAACTATTAACTGGACGAGAGAATACTATACAGATGACACCCTCAATCTCCAATGTCGGTACCACTTTCCTTACATGAACTTTGGAACGGAGATAGACGTGGTGAGAAAGTACGGTCGTCGCAAAATTTCAAAATCAGGTAATTTTTGTTATAGCATTTTTGAATAATTTAATTTGCTCCATCGAACTTTTCTAAAAATTAGTTTCGCAACCCCCTTCCTTATAATTCTATAATTCTGGTTTCGTCACCGCATGCACTAGCCAATGTTCGATGTCCAATGACCTTATTGTCTACTCTTAATAAAACAGAAGTCTTTCATTCGGTGATGGGTCTAATGTAAATAGTGAAGATAAGGTGCATTACACTCTCTGTAACCATCGCAGATTCGGATAATATCTGATGAGATAAGTATCCTATGAGAGGTACTAGTAGCTAGATATGATTGTTGGAAGACATGAGCTTAGAAAGGAAAGAGAATGGGCGGTGAAATGTTGGGGATGGACAGTAAGAAGGCGTGAGAAGAAGAAGGAAGTTAGTTGAGAAAGGAGTCAACATCCACAGCTATATGTTTTGCGTCATTTAATGGCCCGGGCCGGGGGCCATCTTCCCTTATTATTACTGGCTTTACAAAAACCTGCTCAAAAACACACACAAACCCTAGCTACCTAGCTGCTATATACTACTAGCTATATATGCTGCCATTGCCATTGCCAGTGAGTACTAGTCCATTACAATAACTCCTGAAATTTAATCTTCTGCTCCTGCATCAGTCCTCCCTCTCTCTCTGATCATGCATTCATTATCAACAACCCCACAACCTTCAATTCCTGCAACTCACCTGCACCCAATGACGACGCTTTCCTCTGCGCTACATTATAGTCTTGTTTCGTACATGTACTTCAATTATTCTATCATACTCGTAACGTCCTAAAGTTTCAGATACTTTTAAATAAATTGATATGTTGCATAACTACGCCGGTCCAAAATATCTAATCTAGAATTGTAGAATCTAGATCCACAAAGTTTCGAATCATTGGAGTACTTTTTTCGAATACTCTGTAATATGTTGTATTGTACGACGCATAATATATTATAATTGTGTACTACAGAAGAAGAAGCCTGCAGTGATGCTAGCTGGATGGTGTAATGTATATGGTTGAATGATGATTGATTCTCCCTCTCATTCATAATAATAAGTATATTGGTTGCATGTATATATGTAAGACTCAGAAAGATGTGCCTTGAAATAAATAAAGGAGTTGGGGCTTGATTGGACCTTATGGTTTGGGGAATGTAATGTATGTATATATCTTGTCATCAAAGTTAGAACTTTCAAGATCATGACCTGACTACTCACCACATGTAACCTTCCTCGGGGAAGATTCTTGACTAGACCAAGGCTCGTTTATCCATGTATCCTTATTATGTATGCCTCACTTTAAACAAGGCATTTCAAACTTCCATTTGCCATTCAAATAACCTTCCAATTTTCAGAGACGGACTAACACTCGATTATGTTTTAAAATTGTCGGAATTACGTAGTCAAATCCAACTTGGATCAAGGGTTAATTACAGATGTCTTTCGAATAAAAATAAGGTGGAATTACGAGATAGGATGATGCTTGGGTTTATGCTCGGTATATACAGATTCACGAATGCCTGATGTTCTCATCCTTGTTTGATCCTGGTTTAGTGATCAGAGTTTTGTCATAACACTTATATATGTACCCAAATTTGCAGGTGAATGTACTTTTGGGGAATCGGATAAAATCGTTCATATCTTTCAAGACAAAAGAATACATTGTTGGGAAGTGTATTTTCCAAAATATAGTGTTTGCAAGTTCTTTTAACGTATTCTCATTTGTTCTGGCATAATTCCTGCAAATACTACACACAGTATGTGGACATTCATTTGACTAGAAATTCGCTTTGGAAATGAAGTTAAAATTACACGAATATTTTGTGCAGTTCCCTCTGTATAATAAACTTTTGCCGTTTCTAAACAAAAATTAGACGAGAATTTGTAGTACTTTATAAGCAAAATCTTGCATATAATATGCCCTCAAGCACTCATACGACCCATTGATTGTCACAGTATGACAGTATACTCAATGATTCATACACCTAATAAAATTCATGGAGAATCAATACAAGAATAGGCTTGAGTTTAGGGATAAATCAAACGTTTTCAGATGCCATGAACCAATTTCAGCCGGTTCAATCTATCAAACTTCTAAAATATTTCAAGAATTAGTATTTCATAAAAGATGATAACGAAGATCAGCTCAATTGATGACGCTTCACCTCAAAGTAATAACTCGAAGGTTCGAGTCACCCTTTTCCGTTTTTTTTTTCTTTTCGTAAATGTAAAAGCTTGTAGCTCACAATTCACAAATATCTTGATTTTGATGTAAGAAGTTGAAGAAATACATAATTTGGGTGGTCGGAAAACAGTCCATTGCACCAAAAACAAACAGTATCAAAAGTGGAAACACCATCATTTTGTTTCTGCCTATATAACATATACAGTGATTAATTACTCCCAAAAAAACATGGTGATTAATTAAACCATGATTATATTGAACCCAGAAAAATAAATTACACCTATAAAATTGATACCAGTACTTCATAAAAGATGTCATCATTACTGAACAGTACTAAAATAAAATCTGGAAATTTATACAAAAATGGGTTGTGTACTCTGTAGTCGAGTATATCATGAATCATACCTGAAATATCAAAGGGAGATATGCTGATGAGCATGCAAATGACAGATCTAACAACAGCAAGTTTGAAGGAGCGATGGAACTCAGGATGGATAGCGCCACTTATAATTTCTTTAACTGCCCCGGTGAACAACCGTGGCGCTATCCCTCCTGAGCTTCACAGATCCTTCTTGCGTAAAATCGAATTCGAGCATACACAAGAAGAAGTGAATTCTTCTGAGGTTTTCATTACAATGTGTGTATATGACAGAGTGGTGTGGAGAGAAATGAAGGAGAGGAAGTGTATTTATAGGGGGGAGCTTATGGAAGGGCTGGACAAGGATCAAGTAAAAATGAGTAGCAGCACCTATATCAAATTGAATTTTAATTCTTTTTATTATAATTTAATATAATTGGATGGTTTTTGTTTTAAAATTTCGATGGTTTATTGGGTATTGAAGTTTTCCAAATTCCAATCCAGGTACATTATTCTTGGCCGACTGTGCATTATCGAAATGATTCATTGGTGGAATATTATACATTCAACATGCACGACTTTGTCTATGTGTCTATGTTATGTGTTACTACTCCATTTGAATTTTGACCAACAAGACGGGCTTTTTTAATTTTCACATGAGGTAAAGAGAATTTTGTTGGGAACCAACGGTTATAGGAAGTTAGGTTCGGAGACGGTTTATTTTTAGTAGCTTATTACATATTTTATTCGCCTCCGGTTAACTTTTTTATTTGATTTTTGTTCAACAAAACAAAATAAGTAGGGATTACTTTTTAATAGAATATTAATATTTGTGTAAAAAATAGATATATTAATTTTTAATAGGTTTGACAAGTTAGTGTGGTAGGTTAATTTTAAATATATTTATTATTATATTAGTGGAAGTAGTATGCACAAAAATTGAAATGAGAATCTGGAAAAATGACACAAAAATGACAAAATGGGAAGAGTTTAGGAGGGGACAGAGGAAGTACTAGAAAATTGACACGTGGATTAACTGTTCAGATTACAATTTTTTTTGTTTTTAATCTACAAACTATCGAGTAAATATGTGATTGCTCAAGATGCAATAAAAATTTAATCGGCAAAATATTATAAACTATCAAATAAATGTCAATAAAAGTCGAGTCCGACGGATCGAACTCTAGACCTCCTCCTTGAATTGATATCAGTGCATCAGTTTATCAGTGATTGTATCAGTACGTACTTCATGTAGCTAGTAGGATCCGCAAGTATAGTAAGTGGGTCCAAAGGTTCTTTTACTAGACTTAATAAAAAAGGTCTCTCGCAAGACTCACTCATAATCTCATATAATCAAGAAATAAACATATTTAAGTAATTTTCAAAAGTTTCTCAATAAACATACTCATTTCTAAGAAAATCATATTCTACGTTTCTTCAGCTTATCAAAATCATCAATGTTAAAACCATCAACAATTTCTTCTCAATAATCATTATCGAATTGTTGAACAAGTATTCATCCTCAATTGAAATCTACAATCTTGTCTTCACAATTATTATAGCAGAAAATGTGCGCTTAAAATTAATACGGGTAGATTCATAAGCAACGGGTTGAAAACGGCCTTCTTTATTTATCAAATACTATGCACATCTTCAAAAGTCTTAACGCATTGTGGAGCTTAGTATATATTTTGCTGACTATCAACTTTGAAAAATACCCAACTAAAATTTAAGGTGTCCGTCACTAGTAAAACAAGCTGCTATAATTATTCCACTAATTAGCAAATGTCATCAATTACAAATAACTTATAATACATCTAGGATCAAAAGATAAACTCAACTTCAAATTTTTGACAACTTCAATGAATCTTTAAAAACGGGAGTTCTCTTGAAACAAGCAATCTAAGCCCAAAACTATTCTAAAAACATTAATATAACTACTCGTATCTATGTGGTAAATATATTTTAATGTTTAATTTACAAAATCTTACTATAAAATTTCTAAACTTCTATCAAGTTGAATAGCAAAATAATTAATGAAAAAAATTTCAGGTTGCTGTGAATCGTAAATTTTTCAGAACTATACCTATAATAATTATTAGAAGGCGATATAGAAGATTAGAACAATGAGCTGGTTTTTGGAGACACTATTTTTAGCATAATTATGAAACGGGAAATTAGAGATCCAATTAATAGTTGTTCTTGTTTTTTTTTCTCATCCCCGTCGAGTATCGAAGCCGCTGACTAGTTTATAATAGGGGTAAAAAGTAAGCATTTTTTGGTTGAATTAATATTATAATAGATGACCCACCTAATCGTTTTTTGGTGCATGTATAAGTGGACAAAGGTAAATAAGAATGCATAATTATTGCTTTATGAACTAGCATATCACTAACAAACTGGTATCAAGTTGGATATAGACCTCCCTTCCGAACTAGCATAGCACTAGAGAGCACGAATAAGTAATTGCACTCCAAATAACCAACTTATCCAGATACAATGATAAAATTTATGGAAATAAAGTTGATACGTTGTTATTGGAGGTTGGGTTAAGTATTAGGCTTGAATTGAATTGTTCGAGAATTTAGTATTATTGGAGGTTTGATGAAGATGCGTAAGTAAGGTGGTATAAACTTATTGTAAGAGCGAAATTTTTTTATTTTTAGTATTTATAGTACTTTATTTATCTGGAGTATTATTTGGTAGAAATAGAATTTTGGATAAAAAAAGAATTCGAAAAGACGGAGAAGTTTTAATCAAATAGAATTCGGAGTAGTTGGACCGGATCGGACTCCTTTTAGACTTATATATAAAGGGCATTAGGGCTTGATTTATAATTAACTTATCCTTCCTCCCACAGCCGCTCAATGATAAGCTTAAGAACTGGAAACCAACAACATCACTTTTGAAATAGTAATGTGAAATTACATCTCTTTTGAAATAGTAAGTAGACAATCATAATACTGTAAAAATAAAAATATTAAAAATATGAAATACGTATAAATTACCAACAAGGTTAACCTTTTGCGATAAATATTCTAATATAGTGAGAGAATCGACAAACTTAACATATTTACCACTGAAAAGTTGGTCTCATTTTCAACTCAAACAGCTTCATGATTTCATGGTTGAATCATTACGATCAACACCTAAGCTATAGTTACGGTTTTTTCAATTCCATTAAAGTCAACTTAATTACTTTTTTTTCTTTCATTTATTTCTGTTAAATGTGCAATAGTAGTCAGGGTGGAATGAGATAGGGCATACAAGGACGTTTGCACCTTTGTAAAAGTGTAAAAATATATTTTTTTTATATAAACAATAATACAATGTCTCAGAAGAGACCACCAACCTTTAAAAAAGTCCAAAAAAAAAAAAAAAAAAAATCAACACTAATTTCAGGAGAATGCGTAATGTTTTGATTTTTTTTATAGACAATATTAATACAAAGTCTCAGAAGAGACCTCCAACCTTTAAAAAAGTCCTAAAAAAGATCAACACTAATTTCAGGAGAATGCGTAATGTTTTAAAAGTTCCATGGACGAGAAGAAGCTGTAACTTGAGATTTGATACAATGTTTTTGTATAATGTGTAATGTTTTAATAAAGTGTTTTTGCGTAACATGTGTAATGTTTTGATAAAATGTTTTGGTGTTACATGTGTCATGTTTATAGAATGTTTTAGGGTAACATGTATAATATTTTAGTGTAATATGTATAGAGAAACTTTTAGGAGAGTCCACTAAATGTGGTCTTTTCAAAAAGTCCACTTAGAAACATTATCTATTTACAATATAACATCACCTATTTTAACATAAACATCAATTATTTACAACAAACATCAACTATTTACAATAAACATCAACTATTTTGCAATTCATCAACGGTTTACCATGAAATATCGACTATTTACATTAAACATCAACTATTTTGTTATGAAATAATAAACTATTTACATTCCACATCACTTATTTTATCACTAACATCAACTATTTACAAATTATCAACTATTTAATCATAAACATCAAATATTTTATAATAAACATCACCTATTTTAGCATTAACATCAACAATATTAAGTGGACTTTCCGTTTCCGAAAAGACCACTTATAAGTGGACTTTTTCAACAATTAGTACAACATTAATCCGATATGATTCTATCACAAAAGAACTTTAAGTTGGTTTTATCAAACAGAAGAATTCTTTACAAAGACGAAACCTTGATGTTAAATAACTCAAAGCTCGAAGGGCTTTGCACTTAAGTGAAGGCAATTCACCATCTGGACATTGGGTAACTAATCCAGTTACAAAGTTCCTGAGATAGACAATATATTTAACTACTCATGATAGGCCAAGTTTACGACTTTATACATAGAAATACAAAATCATTTCCGAGAGTCAAACCCAAAGAGCTCTTGGTCTCGCGATGGTAAGGTAATCTTAGCTTAATAACTGGGCTACAGCACGTCGATGTTACAAAGTTGAGACCTTGTTAACCATATTTAGAGACCTTATCCGAAATTGATCAACTATACTACCCATTCTACGCAATGTATCACAAAGTTGTCAATGTTACATTACTACAACCAAGATTTCATCAAACCAATTCAGTCCATAAGAAATCAAGAAGTCAGCTGCAATAAAACTATTATAACGAGACCATGAAATCGAAAAGACGCAAAGAGAGAACCTGCAAGGCCTTGGTAACTGCAGGAATAGCAGACTCAGTCATTGTTCCCTCCGCCTGCAAATTCCAAACCACAAAACTCAAACAGACAATTCATCAAACACCTGAAAGGCAACACAATACTACCTGAAAGAACATAGTCAGAACGTCTGAAGGTGAAACAGGAACCGAAACTGTCTGATCCGACGCATCACCAGCTGGAGCTGGCGGGGCTTCTTCATCCGCGACAAGTGCTTGTTCACCCTCTGCTGCAGCTTTAAGTTTTGTTGACCTTATGACACAATACTTGTTGCTGCTCAGTTTTATAGAAATGCAAGAAATTGAGGAATTGGGGAACTGGGGTTGGGAGTTCTTGAGTTGAAAGAATGGAAACTGAACTGGGTTGAGTGATGTTAACGGATTAGAAGGATAATTTGGTCTGCAAATTGGGAATGAAGATAAGGAAGCCATCGTTGTGCCAGATAATTGAACTGGGTCGAGTGATGTTTGAGTTTCAGTTGAGGGAGTTTTCTGGATATGTTCTTTCAATTTTTCATGGACCAAAATGTTCTTCTCTGGTACAAATTGAGCTGTCTTCGTTGTCTTCAGGACTCTAATGTTATGTAAAATTAGTTTAAACTATTATTCGGAACGTTTTGTAATTTTAAGAACGCTTATGAATATCATTTTTTCTAACGATGTCAATTTTATTTCGAAATTTTGGTAAATATACTTGAAAAAACATGCCATTTTTTCAATGATTATAAATGTATTATAATATCGAAATTTAGATTCGGTAAAATATTGTGACATGAGGTGATTCGTTGAGCTTGCAAAAGAGAGAGTCTCCGAGTTTTTTTGATTTTGTGCCCGAATTTTAGTGAACGTTTGATGCATTTTGATCAACTCGGATTTTGCCAAACAAACACACTATCAGAATGCTCAACACATCAAGCTGGCAGCACACAACAGGTCCATCGTGACGAACCCTCTAGCCATTCTAAAATGCCGCGGAAAATGAAAACAAAAGAGACATGAATCGCACATAGTATGAGAACTTCTGCATCCTGGATATCTTTGAGCTAGACTTGTGAGCAGACTAATACATTTACCATCCAGTTATACAAAAGTTAGACAGACTACTGGATACAGACAGATACATCATCAACCTAATACTAATTTACATACAACAACAAGCTCTGCTTGTCCCGAACCAAAAGCATCAGGTACAAATCCTGCCCAGAACCGAAGCCAACCAAATATTTTCATTGCGTCTGCGCATTTAGGTCAGTTCGTACAGGTTCTACTTCGATAATACCATCTGCAGAATTATTGCATAATGTAAGATCCTTGTAAAGAAATAACCAAACGGGGAAATGAAATAGGAAATTACTTTTCAGATGTACTGCCATATTTGCTTGAGCATCAGCTTCGGTGTTGTAATCCTGATAACAATTTCAAAACTGTTAGATCGAGAAATGGCTGGTTAGTAGATACTAATGAAATGAACATTTTCGTGGATACGTCCAACGTTATACTTGCAATCCTACCTTAAGCTGAGCCCCAAAAAACATACAGTGCTATTGGCTTGTACAGTTTCATTAGGAACATATGATATTAACGAAACTGAAACACCGTACGTATATGGACTTACTCTCTCAACATGACAGATCTGGAAAGATAGAAACTTGTCCTTCAGCTCTTTAGTCACTTTACACAGTTCAGCCATATTCTGCGTTTTGGTTCTCCAAAGACCTTGAACCTGTTTTCATGTTAAAGTTAGATGTGATTAATTTATATTAGGAGTAAAATAATAATGACTCAGATTATATCAGCATCAAAGGAATTAAGGAAGTATAATGCTGAATTATTTACCTGCATGCAAACTAGTTTAGAGTCTCCTTGAATACGTATATGTTTGAATCCACTTTGAAGAGCATATTTCAACCCTAAGATGGCACCTCGGTATTCAGCTACATTGTTAGTTGCGATACCAACACCTTCCCGTAGTTTAATTACCTACCAGCATTCAAGGTCAAAAGTCAAGTCCAGTTTATGTAAATGGCACCAGAAAACAAATTTCATAGAAGGCATCAGTTTATGTAAATGAATTTTGTTGGCAAGTTATTGGCTACTATTCAAACCCACGATGAGAGAAAACATTGAAAGGAGATGTCTTGCTTATAAAGGAGGGAAAGACAGATTGCAGTACCACGTCTGCTGCCCGTAAGACGGCCCCTGCACCAGCTTGTCCAGGGTTTCCCTTTGAAGAGCCGTCAAACTCGACAATACAGGATGACTGCATATGAAATGGAAAAGTTGAGCTGCGAGATATACAGAGACCCTGTTTACTTCAATAAGTAAAGAATCCGATCAAATATGTAAGAATTACACTCGATTTAAGAGAGGTAAATTAGGGGGAAGTAGATGTGTATGGGGGTGTCTGCAAGAGCTTTTTAAAAAGCCTGTGGCTATTTAGATGGTTTATAAGCTATTTTGCGATGTAGCAGAGAAAATTTAAGGCTTCTGCTTAACTAAAGTCTAAAACACAGAAGCAGCCTTCTGTGCTTACACGAGCTACTTCATGTTCCTCCAGCCAGTACTGCCTATATAGAGACTAGAGAGACAGATGTTACATTGGAGCCATTAAGGATAGATACTCTGACATCTAAACTGACAGTTCAGAATCAACCACGTCCGGATGGGAACTTTGTAACATATACAAAGAAGGAAACCCAGGAATCTCTCTATACCTTTTAACATTCAAGCAAGGAGTAATATACAGGTTTCATGTCAAGTAGGAAAAAAGAACGCCTTAAACTAGTGATACTAACGAGTTGTTTAGACTATAGATATTTATATCTTCCTTTAGATAATCAAAGGAGAAGTAGAATTAACGTGATGAGACTTGAAACATATCAACTACGCAAACAGTAACTTATATGATCTGTATATTCTAGCCTAACAAAGGAAGCAGAAGAATGTTCACATGAATGCATTTATGGTAATACCAAATTACATTTTACAAACTTACACAATAGGCAGAAACCGGTGCACCTTGGAGGAAACTCTCTAATTTAGCATGCTTTAGCTGAGGATTTTCGGGAAATGACGCTGATCCAATTACATCCTGCCATATAACATCAACAAATTCAGGGCAACATATGTAAATAATTAAATTTGACAACATATACGACACTGAATTCAAATAGATCATACTATCATCAAAAGATTGCCTACATTGACTGCAACTTCACGTCATCTTGCACAATAATGTGTAAAATCCAGTACCATAAATTCAGCTTTCATATCAGCAAGAGACAATTTTGAATGCCTGTGCAGTCGAGAGGACAACTAACGAGTGCGCTTAGCCCTAGAAAGTAAGTGATAATACTACAGAGACTACATGGACTCTATTGACACATTGATAAAGATCTTAAATTGGACTATTGTCGCATATCACTTGAACTCTACTCCTCCTTTAAAAGGGACTTATAAATCTGATAATTTTGGGCTTGCATAATTATGTGCAAAAGAGAAAAGACCCACACTCCAAGCTTGATGATTCTAATTGGTATCTCCAACTGCTACCAGATTTGAATTTAAATAATCACTACAATGATCCAACTTCCAAGTATAAGTCAATCAAGAAATTACCTGCGGCCTCTTATCCAAAGGGCTCTTTCCAGCTGGTTTACTGCTCGAGGAATTTGGTTGCTGAGGAAAACAATTTGACAATTTTGTCAATATGACGTAAAAATCTTCTACCTATAGTATCTCATTTCCATGTGAGCAACAATACTAAGTAAATACAGAGACTAGAGTGTTCTAAAATATCTTCAGCCATCAAACTCCAGTGAAGATCCAGAATCTAACCCGGAAAGGGCATGTAATAAGTTGACCAAAAAGATCATCTTGGACATCAGTGGAATCAACCGAATAAATAGAATTCTTAAGCCCACGAGATGAGAGGTACTCTTCAGCTTCTTTAGACAACCCATATCCTTTATACACACTCACGGATGGATCTTTCACCTACAAACGGAACATATAAAGTGATGAACAGTTAAAGGAACTTACAGCAATAGTAACAATCAAATGTCTCTGTGACCTTATAGAGAAGTAAATGGGCGATTTCTAGAGTCTCAAAACGAAGTAAAATACTCTAACTAGCAAATCTTTTCTTTCATAATATAGCCAAGACAGAACATCAACCAAAACAAAGTTGGTAAAGGTCCCTAAACAACAGCAACCTATTCCCGTGAAAATTATTCGGCAAGCAATGAGCATTTGTACAGAGAAATGCATTAACGCGACTAACTAGAGCACATGACATCTAAAGCTCATATGAGCTACTTGACAACAGCCAGAAAGAACAACTAACAAGAACAAAGAAAAAACTCTATTTTGCTATCGCAGAAATTGCCATTTAAGTGATACAGTAGGAACTTAATGCCCACGAGTCCAATCTCTACGATTCATTCGTCTAAATGAAACACATAACTGATCTGAAAATAACACAAACATCAGTCATTACACATCAACTCAAAATACAAACTTTTCAAACCAGCTAGCAATTAATACTCCTAGACCACAAATACTAAACATTTCGAATAAACCAAACAAAATACACCACTAGCATATTCATAAAAGAAGCTAAAAAACGAAACTTTATAATCAAACCAGTAAAAAAATTGCAAAGACAAAAATAAAATGAGAGGAATTTACAGAAGAATGAATAACGGACTGAAGATCATGCACGCTTTTGTAGACTCCGACAGTATCCCCTTTCCGTACGACATAAAAGGCGTCCTTTTCATCCGCCATTTTTACTGCTGATGTTTTTGGTTAACACTTCAATGGAGCTGGAATCGCAAGTGGGGGTGGAGATCAGAGAGTATGATCATTTCTGTGCAACATAGAAGCAATTGAGAACCCTAATTTGCATCATGATTTTAGGTTAAGAAAAAACAGTTGGGGAATTGAATTGAATTGGAGAAGATGGAGTGTGAAATATTTGGACCTTTTTTCAAGTCAAGAGTGAAGAGTAGGTGAGAGGGAAGACACACAACAATATTACATCAATACACATTTGATCTATGTTTTGAAACCCGGAACCGGACGTTCACCCGGACACCATACCGGGCCGGGTTAACCCGGGTCAACTCGGGTCAACTCGGAAAAACCCGGTTTTACTATTTATGCATAGAAATATATATTTATGTATAATCTCTATTAAACTTACATTATAAAATTACAAGTACTTAAACATAATAATAAGATAATGTCAATTAGAGGTTTATACATAAAATATAGCCACCAATTTGATATCCACTAAATAGTTGGATTTTGGAATAGAAAAAGCCCAAGAAAGGAAAGGCCTGGTCCAAGAAGATAAGAATACAATTTAGTTCAGTAAACTTACAGTTCAAAACCAAGGGGCACATTACTATTTTCACCGGAGTAGCAGACGGAACATAGGTGGAAGAGCTGAGTAGAGTAGCAGAGTAGCAGAGAAGGAATTCAGTTCAGTAAACTTACTATGCGGGCGAGCTGAACATAGGTGGAAGAGGACGGAACCAGGCGGCGGAAGGAAGGCAGACGGAAGCGGAACGGAAGGAGTGCCGAGCTGCGTGCGGATTGCGGAAGACGGGAAGAAAAGACGGCTGCTGGTGTTTAATTAGGTTTCCTAAATTGAACAGGTATCTTTAATTCTTTATTCTTTAGCTTTTTTTTTTTTTCAGCCCGGCCGCCTCGGC
>JAYMSL010002021.1:0-15292 GCA_036897195.1 Plantago coronopus
TTCACATGGTTGTTGAGCTTGCTTCAGTTATCTTATTTATTCAGCCAGTCAGAAAAGTTAAGTCAAGAGACGGAACATGGTGTATCATCTGTTAAGCGGAGGGGAAATTTTGTTTATTGTGACTTATTCTAAGCTTGACAGATGGGATTAAGGTCGTCGTAGAGTAAGAACGTAATTTTAATAATATATTCATTATGCTCTATAGCTTCTGGGTGGGTCATATAGGATTGGGCGGTTTATGTTTTATTTGAAATAGAGAAGCAGACTAACTTACCAAGGATTGCATATAATGCCGTATAACTTTGCTTAAGTAGGACTCATGCTCATATTTGATTAGTTATCATGTGAAGACCTGGGACAGTTGATAGCAGCAGCACTATTGTTGCAAAGAAATATAGAAGATCAATAAATCTTTGATATGTCCCAATTCTTAGCATGGCATGTGCAATATCTAATGGTATTCTAATTTTGGTGGAACTGTCTCTATGCACCGTATTCTAAGTAGTTTTAGCCGTTGAGATACTTAACTTTACTATGCCATCCACATGTTTATTGTATATTTCTGTGATTACTAGTCTTGATGTCATTTCTTGCTGAGCAATGCCCTTGAAATCTCAACATTTGCAGCCTCCGCGAATAAAAGCTTTTATCGAGAAGGTGATTCAATGCCCATTGCAGGATATAGCTATACCTCTCTCTGGCTTCCACTGGGATTATGGAAAGGTTGGAATATATTGTAAAGTTGGTTTTCTTTTTATTTGCTTCATTTTAATTTAATACTTGAATCTATACTTCTGTTTCAGGGAAATTTCCATCATTGGAGGCCATTATTCCTTCACTTCGATACATATTTCAAGACATATGTATCATGTAGAAACGAACTCCTTTTATCTAATGACATCTCGAGTGACACCAGCCCGCTCCCGAAGCAAGAAGTATTACAAATATTGAGGGTTATGCAGATCATACTAGAAAATTGCAATAACAAGAGTTCTTTTGGAGGATTAGAGGTAAGCTTTTCAGTAAAAATGTCCAGTGTCCTTATCTTTCTCGTTGTTACTGCAAGAACCATTAGGTGTATAATATGCAGCTACTCCTGTGGTGTTGCTATTCTGGTTTATCTGCCTATGAGTCTATTCTTTACTATTATTTTTGTGCTTTTGGTGTCATGACTGTGAGCCCCCACAAACTATGTTCCTAACTCTCTCTTTTTTGTTTTGTTTTTTGTTTCATCCTTTCCAGCATTTCAAGCTCTTGCTTGCTTCAACAGATCCTGAAATTCTTATAGCAGCTTTGGAGACTCTTGCTGCACTTGTGAAGATAATCCCAACCAAACTTCATACTAGTGGAAAGCTGGTTGGGTGTGGATCAGTTAACAGCTATCTATTATCCCTTGCGCAAGGTTGGGGTAGCAAGGAGGAAGGATTGGGTTTGTATTCATGTATCACTCTGCATGAGAGGACCCGTGATGATGGGCTGTGCCTTTTTCCATCTGAGGTACAAAATGATTCTGACAACTTGCAGTACCGCATAGGGTCTACGCTCTACTTTGAATTGCATGGGACCTCGACTGCTATTGATTCTAGCAGCAAGGTTTCTAATGGGATGAGTGTGATTCACTTGCCTGACCTCCAACTACGTGAAGAGGATGATCTCTCACTCATGAAGATGTGCATTGAGCAGTATAATGTGCCTTCAGAACTCAGGTTTTCATTATTGACCAGAATTAGATATGCCCGAGCATTTCGGTCTTCCAGAATATGCAGGCTGTATAGCAAGATCTGTCTTCTTGCTTTTATTGTGCTCGTCCAGTCCAGTGATTCACATGATGAACTTGTTTCTTTTTTTGCTAATGAGCCGGAGTATACTAATGAGTTAATTAGAATTGTGCGGTCTGAAGAAACTATATCTGGTACTCTAAGAACACTCGCAATGACGGCCTTGGGAGCACAGTTAGCTGCATATTCAGCCTCTCATGAGAGAGCACGCATATTAAGCGGATCAAGCATCAGTTTTGCTGGTGGAAATCGCATGATTCTTCTGAATGTATTGCAAAGAGCGATCTTGTCCTTGAACAACTCGAGTGATCTGTCATCTGTGGCCTTTGTTGAAGCGCTTCTACAGTTTTATCTGCTACATGTTATATCCTCTTCAAGTACTGGAAGTGTTGTGAGGGGATCGGGTATGGTGCCCACCTTCTTACCTCTTCTGGAAGATTCAGATCCAAGCCATTTGCATCTGGTTTGTTTAGCTGTGAAAACCCTACAAAAGCTCATGGACTACAGCAATACAGCTGTCACCCTGTTTAGAGATTTGGGTGGGGTAGAGCTCCTGGTTAACAGATTGCAGATCGAAGTACATAGAGTGATAGATGATGTTGGAACGAAAGACATTTCTATGGTAACTGGTGAATCTTCTAGGTACTGCAATGACCGATTCTACACTCAGAAGAGATTGATCAGGTGTTTGTTGAAGGGACTTGGTTCTGCCACTTATGCTACAACAAATGCTACTAGATCAAATAATTCATACGATGTTTCCTTGACGCCTACTTTATCAGTGATTTTCAATAACAAGGGGCAATTTGGAGGTGAAATCTACTCCGCCGGTGTGACACTTATGAGCGAGATGATCCACAAAGATCCTACTTGCTTTAGTGTTTTACATGATTTGGGTCTCCCTACTACATTTTTGTCATCGGTGGTGTCTGGGCCACTGCCTTCTTCAAAAGCCATTACATGTATCCCACATGGTCTTGGTGCTATTTCCCTTAATGCAAAGGGCTTGGAATCTGTGAAAGAGACTGCAGCTCTGCGCTTCCTCTTTAGCATTTTTACTGACAGAAAGTATCTGATGGCTATGAGTGAGGGTATTTTTCCCTTGGCAAATGCTGTGGAGGAGCTGTTGAGGCATGTCTCTTCATTGAGAGGTAGTGGTGTTGATTTAATGATTGAGATAATTCATAAGATTGCATCACTTGGCGACACAATGTCCAATCACTCATCCGGGAAAGCTGAGGGAAGTGACGCAATGGAAATGGATCCTGTGGATTACACTCACAAGGAAAATATAGGATCAACCTCCCTGGTTGGTGCAGGAGATATGCCAGAGAAAAGTATGAGTGACGAACAGTGCATGCAGCTCTTCATCTTTCATGTGATGGTACTTGTTCACAGAACGCTGGAAAATTCTGAGACATGCCGGTTATTTGTGGAGAAAAAGGGTATCGAAGCTCTATTGAAACTTCTTTTACGCCCTAGTATCACTCAGTCATCCGAGGGGATGTCAATCGCTCTACACAGCACAATGGTGTTCAAGTGTTTTACCCAACATCACTCTACTCCTCTGGCTCGTGCATTCTGTTCTTCTCTTAAAGATCATCTGAAGAAAACCTTGACAGAGTTAACTTCTGTCTCTGGGTTATTTCTGCTGGATAATAGGGTCAGTCCTGATACTGAAATATTTTCGGCTCTCTCCCTTGTTGAATTTCTATTATTTTTGGCTGCCTCTAAAGATAGTCGGTGGGTGACTGCATTGCTTATCGAATTTGGTAATGAAAATAAGGATGTTTTGGAAGATATTGGTCGTATTCATCGGGAGATTCTGTGGCAAGTTGCACTACTTGAAGATACTAAGGTTGAATCTGAGGATGATTTGAGTGCTGATTCCAGACAAGCACAGTTAAGCATGCATGATGGTGAAGACCCCAGATTGAACTCTTTCAGGCAGTTTCTTGATCCATTGCTTAGAAGGCGGACATCTGGCTGGAACTTTGAGTCCCAGTTTTTTGACCTGATAAACTTATATCGGGATCTTACACGCTCTTCTGGTCTTCAGCAAAGACAGATTGCTGATACCCCTGCAGACGTACAGGTAGGAACAAGTCAGGTGGGAACAAGTCAGGACCCCCAACAACCTGCTGCTGACGGGGCTGAATCCAGCTCCAAAAAGGATGCCGATAATCAGAAATCGTACTACAATTCTTGTTGTGATATGGTACGATCACTATCAGTTCACATAACCCATTTGTTCCAAGAGCTCGGAAAGGTGATGCTTCTTCCATCTCGCCGGAGGGATGATACACTGAATGTGTCTCCTGCTTCGAAATCAGTGGCTTCTACATTTGCTGATATAGCTATGGATCACATGAACTTTATGGGCCATTTGAGCTCTTCTGGATCTGAACCTTCTGTTTCAACAAAATGCCGCTACTTTGGAAAGGTTACAGAGTTCATTGATGGCATTATTCTGGAGAAACCTGATTCCTGTAATCCTGTCATATTGAATTGCTTATATGGGCGAGGAGTTATTCATTCAGTTATGACCACGTTCGAGGCTACCAGTCAGTTACCTTTTGGTACCAATAGGGTTCCTGCTTCTCCTATGGACACAGATGAGGGTAGGCAAAATGAGACAGAAGAGGCTGATCACTTCTGGATAGACGGACCCTCGGCTAGCTATGGTAAACTTATGGACCACTTGGCAACGTCTTCGTTTATTCTATCACCATTCACAAAACACTTGCTTACCCAGCCCATCATAAGTGGTGAAATTCCCTTTCCTCGGGATGCAGAAAGGTTTGTGAAGATTCTTCAGTCCATGGTATTGAAGGCCGTACTTCCTGTTTGGTCCCATCCGCGGTTCCCTGAGTGCAGTCATGAGTTCATTTCGAGGATTGTTAATATTTTCAGACATGTATTTTCTGGTGTAGAGGTGAAAAACGTCAGCAGTAATGTGGGTCGGGTAGCTGGTCCACCGCCTAATGAAACATCCATTTCAACAATAGTAGAGATGGGGTTTACCAGGCCTCGGGCTGAAGAGGCTTTGAGGCAGGTTGGTTCAGATAGCGTAGAGCTTGCCATGGAATGGTTGTTTTCACATCCCGAGGAGGCCCTGGAAGATGATGAACTTGCTCGTGCCCTTGCTATGTCACTAGGGAACTCGGGCACTGAAACCAAGGAAGAAATTCCTATTGATGCAAGTGAAAATATTGAAGAGGAGCAGGTGCAAGTTCCTCCAGTTGATGAGCTTTTATCAGTATGCAGGAATCTTCTGCAGACAAAAGATACTCTAGCTTTTCCTGTCCGTGACCTGCTTGCGATGATTTGCTCTCAAAATGAAGGCCAGGAGAGACCGAAAGTACTTTCATTTATCATTGAACAAGTGAAGCTCTGTGGTAATGTAACTGACATTGGAAACCAGAACATGCTTTCTGCATTTCTCCATGTCCTTGCCTTAATCCTTAATGAAGATGTTGCAGCACGGGAGTTGGCTTCGAAGAGTGGTTTGGTGAAAGTTGCATCAGACCTTATTTCACTCTGGATTTCTGGTTCCCAAATCCAAGAAGCATCTCAAGTTCCAAAGTGGGTGACTTCCGCATTTGTTGCCATCGATCGTCTTGCTCAAGTTGATACGTCTCTGAAGGCTGATGTAATAGAGCTTCTGAAGAAGAATCTTGCTGGCGAGCAAACATCGGTTATTCTTGGTGAAGATAAGCAGAACAAGGGACATTTGTATTCGGCGACATTGTCAAAGCTTTTGGACTTGCAGGAGCAGAAGTTACTTATTGGAATAGCTTGTGATTGCTTGAAAAGGCATCTACCTTCTGAAACAACACATGCTATTCTGCAATTATGTTCAACTCTCACAAGAACACATTCTGTTGCTGTTAGTTTTCTGGATGCGGGAGGTGTACATTTGCTTCTTTCCTTGCCAGCTAGTAGCTTGTTTGTTGGCTTTGACAGTGTTGCGGCTGCTATAATACGTCATATCCTTGAAGATTCTCACACTCTCCAGCAAGCTATGGAGTCTGAGATAAAGCGTACAGTCGCAACTGCTGCTAGCAGACAGCCCAGTGGAAGGCTTAATCCCCGGAATTTTTTATCAAGTCTTAGTTCAGTTGTTCAACGGGATCCCATAATTTTCATGCAAGCTGTGAAGTCTGTTTGTCAAGTTGAGATGGTGGGTGACAGGCCATACATTGTACTCACGAAAGATCGAGACAAAGATAAATTAAAAGAGAAAGATAAAACTGAGGAGAAGGAGAAACTGCAAACTAGTGACGGGAAGGGTCGAGGAGGTGATGCAACGGATGCTCCAAGTAGTGGGCATGGAAAGCTTGATGCAAATTCGAAAAGCTCCAAAACTAGTAGAAAGCCACCTCAGAGTTTTACTAGTGTGATTGATCTTCTACTAGATTCTGTAATATCTTTCACTCCTCCAGTGGAAGATGAATCTACAGCCAAGACTGGCCCATCGGCAACAGATATGGAAATTGATGCTTCTATTAGCAAGGATAAAGGAAAAGCTATTGCCTCTGCATCTGAAGATAAAGAAGCAAACAGTCAAGAGTATTCCTTGTCAATGGCCAAGGTTGTATTTGTTTTAAAACTTTTGACAGAGATTCTTTTAATGTATGCGTCATCTGTCAATATTGTTGTGCGTAAAGATGCAGAAGTTTGCAGTTACCGGGCAGTTCCTCAGAGGGGTACTTCTGTTGGTGGAATTTTCCATCATGTGCTGTACCAATTTCTTCCATATTCTAAAACCCTCAAGAAGGAGCGAAAATCTGAAGACTGGCGCCATAAACTGGCCAGTAGAAGCAATCAGTTCCTTGTGGCTTCCTGTGTTCGCTCAACTGAGGCAAGGAAAAGAATTTTCACGGGAATTGTTAATGTTTTCAATGAATTTATCGATTCCCCTAATGGTTTCAAGGCACCAAGAGTTGACATTCAGGCCCAAATCGACCTGCTCAATGATGTATTGTCTGCTCGATCACCAACGGGCTCATACGTGTCCGCAGAAGCTTCTGTTACATTTATTGAGGCTGGTCTTGTTCAGTCACTTACTCAAACGCTTCGTGTGTTGGACCTAGATCATGCTGATTCGCCCAAAGTTGCAACAGGAATACTGAAAGTTTTGGAGTTAGTGACGAAAGAACATGTTCATGCTTCTGATTCTAGTAATGCGAGAGGGGAACGTTCAGTGAAACCTAGTGATCCCAGTCAGTCCAGGGAAGATAATGGAGCTAATACCTCACAGGCAGCAGATGCTGTCATTCAAGCAAACGATAGTTCAATGGTAGCTGATGCGGTTGAGTCCTTTAACACCATGCGTAACTATGTTGGTTCGGAGATTGTCACTGATGATATGGAGCATGACCAGGATATTGAAGGCTCCTTCAATGCTAATGAAGATGATTACATGCAAGAGAATGCTGCTGACGATACACGAACTCTTGAAAATGAGCTTGATGATCCTATGCGCTTAAGATATGAGATTCGGACTGGTGGACAAGGAAATCTTGACGATGAAGATGACGAAGATGATGAAAACGATGATGATGATGATGACGATGACATGTCTGGTGATGAAGGGGATGAAGTCGATGAAGATGAAGATGGTGACGATGAAGAACACAATGATATTGAGGAAGATGAAGCTCATCATCATCTGCCACATCCAGATACTGATCAAGATGACCAAGAAATTGATGAAGATGAATTTGATGAGGAGGTGATGGAAGAGGATGATGATGAAGAAGACGATGAGGATGGTGTTATAGTCAGACTGGGTGAAGGAATTGATGGGGTTAGTGTATTTGATCACATAGAGGTTTTTGAAAGGGAAAGCATAGCAAGTGAAGGTTTCCATGTTATGCCGGTTGAAATTTTTGGCTCCAGACGACCTGGGCGGACTACATCCATCTATAATCTCTTGGGTAGAAGTGGTGATAGCACTGCCCCTTCTCAGCATCCACTTCTTGTGGAACCACCTCCGTTTCGTGCTGGACCTTCTAGATTATCAGGTAGTTTCCCTTCCTAATACCCTTATTTTCATTTATCTGCTCTTAATTTCTTAATTATTTCACATTTGACCTGTAAATGTGAACCCATTTAAAGGCTGTGGGTTCTGATATGACTACATATGATAATTTTTTTTATAGCTGTGGGTTCTGACTATAATCTTGCATTTTTATATGTCTTGTAGAAACTGAACGCGATGCGTACTCAGCTAGGAGTTCAGAAGGTTCTTCGACACGGTTGGATTCCTTTTTCCGATCTTTGCGGAATGGTCGCCAAGGACATAGATTAAACATGTGGGCTACTGAAGGTCAGCTTAGTGGTGGATCAAGCGCATCTGCAATCCCCCAAGGACTTGAGGACTTGCTTGTTAGCAGCTTGAGACGACCATCTTCTGACAAGCCCACTGATAATAATACATTGGCTGAATCCCAAAATGTCAATGAGGTGAATCCTTCTGAATATGCTCGTGATGGAACACTGACTGAAAACAGTGATAGTGTTGTGGGTCCCTCTTCAGCAGT
Source organism: Plantago coronopus (assembly GCA_036897195.1). Taxonomy (NCBI): domain Eukaryota; kingdom Viridiplantae; phylum Streptophyta; class Magnoliopsida; order Lamiales; family Plantaginaceae; genus Plantago; species Plantago coronopus. Next base: position 8,327 of record JAYMSL010002021.1, read on the forward strand.
ATTAGATGGTTCTCAGGATGCTAATATTACACCTACTAATGACTCCATTCAGGGAACTACTAACAGAGCACCTCAGTCTGTTGAAACTCAAGATGATCACACTGATGCAGTTCGTGATGTTGAAGCAGTGAGTCAAAATAGTAGTGAGAGCGGGGCAACTTTAGGAGAGAGCCTGCGGAGTCTTGATGTTGAGATTGGAAGTGCTGATGGCCATGATGATGGAGGAGATAGACAAGGTGGCGATTCTCGAATCAGGAGAGCAACACCATCATTTATTACTAATGCACCGGTACCTGGGCGGGATGCATCACTGGATAGCGTTACTGAAGTTTCAGAAGATGCAGTCCGGGAAGCAGATCAAGGTGGCTCACCTGAGGAGGAGCAGAATAATCGTGATGCTGATTCAATTGATCCTGCATTTTTAGATGCACTTCCAGAGGAGTTGCGTGCTGAGGTTCTTTCTGCTCAGCAAAGTGAACCCCAACAGCCTCAAAATCCGGAGCCACAAAATAATGGGGATATTGATCCAGAGTTTCTCGCAGCACTTCCCCCTGACATACGTGAAGAGGTTCTTGCACAGCAAAGGGCACAAAGGATTCATCAGTCGCAAGAATTAGAAGGTCAACCTGTGGAAATGGATACTGTCTCAATAATTGCAACATTTCCTTCAGACATACGCGAAGAGGTAGTTCATTGCTTCTTTGTCATTTATGTCATAAATAAATACCTTTCTGTGTTCTGATATTGTCATTGTTACTTATTCTGATTTATATGTTCCACCAGGTCCTTCTAACTTCCTCTGATGCCGTGCTTGCGAATTTGACACCTGCTCTTGTTGCTGAAGCAAACATGCTGCGCGAGCGGTTTGCACGCAGATACAATCAAACTCTATTTGGCATGTACCCAAGAAGCCGCAGAGGTGAATCTTCACGGCGAGGAGATGCCTTGGAACGCCAGTTTGGTGTGCTTTCACGCCGAGCTGCGAGTATCAAGCCCGTGGAGGCTGAGGGGTCTCCTTTAGTAGATACAGAAGGTTTGAAAGCATTGATTCGGTTGCTTCGTGTGGTACAGGTATACCTAGTGTTTTGTTATTGAAGCGCAGTGTACTAGACTCTGTTGTGTGATGTTTGCTCATTTGTTTTGTTTTATGCAGCCACTATACAAAAATGAACAGAGGCTTCTACTAAATCTCTGTGCTCATGCTGAATCAAGAACCAATTTGGTTAAAATCATGATGGAATTGCTGATGCTGGACAAAAGGAAATCTTCGAGTGATCTGAATGCTGCAGAACCCCCTTATAGGCTCTATGGTTGTCAGAGTCATGTGACATATTCACGCCCCCAGTGTGTTGATGGTATATATTTCTTGTTTTATGCTCTTTCAACGATCTAACTTCTCTTGTGTGTCATTGATTTTGATAGTGGTCATAATACCAGCTGGAATTTTATGCATTATGGAGTGATGGCATATGACTAGTATAACTCTGCCACTTTTTTGTCATGCCATTTTGGACTTTATTAGTTGTAGAACCATTTCTGGCCCTATGTATTTTGATAGAACGTGTCACAAGTATTTCTACTGGGGCTTATTGCGGCCTTGTATGTGTAAAGTGCGTAGGAGATTCCTGGTTGGCCAAAGTAGTTGTCGTTCTTCCACGTTTTGCTCGTTGATGGTTTGAATTTTGAAATAACTTATACTTGGCTGTTCATTAATTACTATACTTCCTGATTAACAGGTGTTCCACCTTTAGTTTCTCGGAGAGTTTTGGAGACTCTTACCTACCTGGCCCGCATGCATCCTTTGGTCGCGAATCTATTGCTCGAGTTCCAGTTGCCCAAATTTTCCATCGAGCATTCACCGAGTACAAATGATGTAAGAGGGAAAGCTGTTATGGTGGTTGATGAGGAAGTGGTAGATCAAGGGCAAGCGTCCTTTACCTTGCTTCTTGGCCTCTTAAATCAATCTCTGTACTTGAGGAGTATAGCCCATTTGGAACAGGTGGCTGTTTGCAATTTATTTAATCTGTTATTTTTCCCCCTTTTATTTTGTCCATCTATAATATAGTGCTTCAATTCTGTTGCAGCTGCTAAATTTATTGGATGTCGTCATTGACAATGTTGAAAAGAAAACCGTTCCGTCGGAAGAACCAAAACAGCGTGCTTCTTCTGAACTGCCATCTGATCCTCCAATCCCCACAACAGATACTGAGATGAATGCAGTTTCTGCTCCTACATCTGGGGAAGGTGATGTCACTATGGGCGCATCATCATCTAGCTCTGACAAAGAGCCGGAATCTCAAAGAGTCATGAATGATCTGCCTAGGCCAGAACTTCAACTCCTGTGCTCGCTTCTTGCCCGTGAAGGGTATGTATTGTCATTTTTGCTTAATTCTTTGTCTCAGGATCTTAAATTTCAGTCTGGCTTTCTTCAATTTCTCTATTTTTTCCGTGAATCTGAAATCTGCGTAGGCAGGAACTTTGTGAGTTGACTGAAATTTGGATTTATCTTTGATATCGTATGTGCATGTTATCAAGCCATTAATAATCCTTATCTGCCTGTCTTCAGTTTGTCGGATAATGCATACACACTTGTGGCGGAGGTGCTTAGAAAGTTGGTAGCTATTGCTCCTATTCATTGTCATCTCTTCATCACTGAACTTGCTGATTCAGTTCAAATCCTTACAAAGTCTGCAACAGAGGAATTACACACATTTGGTGATATGGAGAAAGCACTCCTGAGTACTTCTGCAACTCATGGAGCACCAGTTCTCAGAGTTTTGCAAGCACTGAGCTCTCTTGTTGTTTCACTTGGTGATAAAGATAAAAAACATGAGGTTCTCCCAGATAAGGAGCACACTGCCGCTCTATCGCTAGTGTGGAATATCAATTCGGCCCTTGAGCCTTTGTGGCAGGAACTGAGCCACTGCATCGCCAAAATAGAAACCTATTCGGATATGCTCCCTGATCCTTCACCTTCAACGGTTAAACCATCTGGTTCTGTGCCGCCACTTCCTGCAGGCACTCAGAATGTCCTGCCATACATAGAATCTTTCTTTGTAATGTGCGAAAAGTTGCATCCATGTTTATCAAGTTCAGGACAAGATGTTGGTGGTCCTTCTGTTTCTGATGTTGATGAGGCTGCTACTTCTACAAGTCAGCAAAAAACTTCTGGATCTTCTGTGAAAGTAGATGAGAAGTTCGTACGGTTCTCTGAAAAGCACCGGAAGCTTCTGAATGCATTTATACGTCAAAATCCTGGATTACTTGAAAAGTCGTTTTCGCTGATGCTCAAGGTTCCCCGCTTCATTGATTTTGATAACAAACGGTCACACTTTAGGTCCAAAATCAAGCACCAGCATGATCATCACCACAGCCCTCTGAGAATATCCGTTAGAAGAGCTTATATTCTTGAAGATTCGTACAATCAACTACGGATGAGGGCCGCCCAAGATTTGAAAGGAAGGTTAACTGTTCATTTTCAAGGGGAAGAAGGAATTGATGCTGGTGGACTTACTAGGGAATGGTATCAATTGCTATCTAGAGTGATTTTTGACAAGGGCGCTCTATTATTTACCACTGTTGGGAATGAATCGACATTTCAACCAAACCCGAACTCTGTTTACCAAACAGAGCATCTTTCATACTTCAAGTTTGTCGGGCGAGTAGTAAGTATTGTTTACTTTTTATGAATTTGTCGAAAATGCTTTTATGTATTTATTTTTATCTTTTTAATATCACTGTGTTCCTTATGTTATTGCTTATTAATAGGTGGGGAAGGCATTGTTTGATGGGCAGCTTCTTGACGTTCACTTCACAAGGTCGTTTTACAAGCATATTCTTGGTGTTAAAGTGACATATCATGACATTGAGGCGATCGATCCAGATTATTTTAAGAATTTGAAATGGATGCTTGAGGTTAGTTATGTTTGAAATATCTTTGCCCTGTAATGTCCAGAAACTTGTAGTCGTGTTCCCTTGATCATAATATTACTTCTATTGCAGAATGATATAAGTGATATCTTGGACCTAACATTCAGCATTGATGCTGATGAAGAAAAGCTGATCCTGTATGAAAGAACCGAAGTATGTATTCTTTGTTGTACAGAGTTCATCCAATATCTTTTACTCGTATTGCATGGTTTTGCTAAGTTTTGGTTGTTATTTGTATTATAGGTCACAGACTATGAGCTGATTCCCGGTGGTAGAAATATCAGAGTAACCGAAGAGAACAAGCACCAGTATGTTGATTTAGTTGCTGAGCATAGGTTAACAACTGCCATTCGCCCTCAAATAAATGCTTTCATGGAGGGGTTCAATGAATTGATTTCTCGGGATTTGGTATCTATTTTCAATGACAAAGAACTGGAACTTCTAATTAGTGGCCTGCCTGATATTGATTGTAAGTTTCCTGTCCAATCTCCTTCTGTTAAGCCTGATCATTGATTTCTTAACCCCCCACTGGTTTTCAAGGCCCGCACTCACTTCACGGTACTAATTACAATTTTATATAATGCTTTTAGTGGATGACCTGAGGGCAAACACAGAGTACTTCGGGTATAGTGCTGGTTCCCCCGCAATTCAGTGGTTTTGGGAGGTTGTTCAGGGATTCAGCAAGGAAGACAAGGCCCGTCTACTACAATTCGTCACTGGAACCTCAAAGGTGCCTGCTCTTTAAATTTGTAGTACTTTTTTTGGGCTATGCATCTCACACTGTTGTTTTGAAAAGTGGTAGTTTTTGGTTTCCATGCGAAAAGTTTGGTGAAGCAATAATATATATATATATATATATATATATATATATATATATATCTATATATATGTTCCATCTCTGCTTTGCCGCTTCCCAAATATGTTCCATCTCTCCTTTTTGTGGCTATCCATTTGCTCCTTTGCAAATCTACAGCCATGGTTCAGATGCCAGATAGTCTAATTGTGTGCAAACTGCAAAGTCTATTAGAAATCTTATTATTAGAAGCACTTGCAAACGCTCTGCTAGTATTAGCATCTACATCCGGTGTTGAACTCTTACATTTGTATTATCTGATGCATTGTCTTTCCACGTTGGACAACCCTGTGCCGAATAAACCTAGTGTTACTATGAAATTATCTTTATTGTGCGATGGAGTACCTGATAAGTGTATCTGTGGAGACTTTTGTTTCGTATTGACAAAATTATAACATTTCACGCCCTTGTTACAGGTGCCATTAGAGGGATTTAGTGCGCTGCAAGGGATTTCAGGATCTCAGAAGTTTCAGATTCACAAGGCATATGGCAGCGCAGATCACTTGCCTTCAGCTCACACATGGTAAAATCTTTTTCCACAAGTAGTAGTATATCTGCATGCAGTAGCTCCTGTGTACACGGCCTCTTACATATATCTTCGAATTTGTGAATGCAGTTTCAATCAATTGGATCTGCCAGAATATCCGAGCAAGCAACGTTTGGAGGAGAGACTGTTGCTTGCTATTCATGAAGCAAATGAAGGATTTGGATTCGGTTAAGAGCCAGTCTATGGAACTGTGTATAGATAGTAGCATCATGTCAACAAATTAAATATTTCCTTTTTATGTTTATTTCTTTCTTGATGAAATCTTTTAGTAGGCCGATTAGGTGAAATGTCGATATTAATACTGTACAGTGCATACTTGCTTTTGCAAATTTTTGGCATTACTTGTTTGCTTTGACATATTTCCCTTTCCAAATTTATTTGTTGCTATCAAACCACAGTTTTGCTGCTATTTTGGTGTCGTGATTTCTCCTGTGTATGCGAGTACCATTAATATTATCTATCAAACACGATTACAGATGGTGATGAGCAAAAATTGACAATTTTCTGCTTACCGAGTACTATGGGCATTCGGTAACTATACCTATTGGAAATTGCACTTTATAAACACTAAACATTGTGCATTTATAATTCATATACGGTATAATATAATCCGTCAACCATTATCAGAGTACTTTGCTATTTTTTTCTTCTTTAATCGGCAATTATTAAATTATTGAATAAAGTAAATATTAATAAATACCTAAACTTATGCATGATTTGGTTTGAATTCTAGACCGAAACAAAATTCTTACAACATATCCATTCAGGTAGTAGTTGATAAATAGTTATGTGATCAAACTAGTTGGAGGTTGTTGACAATGGAATCAAAATGATGAAAAGGAAGGTGGCCGACAGACAAAAAAAAGAAAGTAGAAAGTAGAGGAAGAAGTTTTCAAAAGAAGAATTATCATAAGTTCCACGCTTCGGACTTCAAATTCTCATCTTCAAGTCCATAGGTCTCTCTGTCTTCTATAAGAAGAAACATCTATACCACAGATTCTAAGATACCAGGGGGTAAACCACTACGAACCCCCCTCCCCCAAACCCGAAAATCCCCCACAACATGACAACTGACGAGTAGTGTATACTAAATAAAAGAAAAAAAACTGAACCTCGCATGCATGATTAATTTGAAGAGGGTGTACTAGTGGTTACCAACCTACTTATAAACCTTATAACCCAAAAAATTGCATCAGATGTTTTTTAGAGATCAAGAGTTAAGGAAAACATTGTAAAATGGGTTCTAATTCCTTGAAAATTGTGTCTTTCTTTTTTATAGGTACTAAAGGATTTCCTGTAAAAATTGTTGTCTATTAAATCTTATAGCTTCTCATAACATCAACTATGTCGTCACCTCTGCTACAACTCTACTCGCTACTAAATTTCAACCCCTACACAAAAAACTATTCCAGTAGTTCAGCCACTCTCATCCTTCATTTTAAAATCTATTTTAAACTCCATTCTCATTTTTGTTTCAAATGCTATTAAATTAATTACAACAAATTGAAGGAAAATGAAGAAATACTTACAAAGATGGCCTGCGTGCACAACACTTGTTGGATTGTCTGAGTGGTGCTGCCGTTGCTCTTTCTGATGATTTGATCACCTCTATTACTCGGGTGGTGAATCTTTTCTT
>JAYMSL010002022.1:0-15291 GCA_036897195.1 Plantago coronopus
CCTAATCTTTACGGTGACATTATTAGTGATCTCTGTGCTGGTTTGATTGGAGGCTTGGGCTTAACTCCAAGGTAGGTGCTAGATCCCCAGAATTAGAAACGTTCGTTGCTTGCAATAATTATTCGTACTTACCTGAGCTTCCTATCTTACAGTCTCAATATTGGTGAGGGAGGCATTGCACTTGCCGAGGCCGTACATGGTTCTGCACCTGATATTGCTGGAAAGGTTAGTACAGCTAGTATGTAATAAATTGTTAATTATTTTCTTGAAAATTGCTCTCCTGGTTTTTTTTGTCCTACAGTCTAGTACACAGGTCTTGACTAACATTTAGGTGTAGCTAGGCAATTGTATTAGTTGCTCAATACATGTCCGGGTAGAGCAGTATCCAGTGTTTGAGTGTCTAAGTAATTTTGCTGGCTCAGATGCCTTTGTTCTAGTTGTAAGCGCTTTCAGGTGTATGTCCTCTAGTGCCTGGTATTCAGAGTACTTCTCATCTAGGGAATTGTTGGAACTTTTACCTACTATTATCTTCTATAATATACTCAATCCGGTCCACTTCCCATTTCACTTCTTGGGTAGTCTAGGGAGCTTGTTCCCCTTTGAATATGATGAAAGTTTAGTGTCTCAACTTGTCTAATACACAAGCAAGACCGGTGGTTGTATTTGTTTTAGATGAGGCAAATGATGGAGCTTGGGTACTTACTATTTGAATGACATTTTCTCAAGGAGGCTCATTCTCTAATTAAGTTTAAATATATTGTAGATATTGAATATTTTCATGGTACAGAACACACGGTATGTTTTCATATCAGTGATTGGTGGTTGTAGAATATCATAATCAGAAGCAACAGAGTAAAGTTTTGCGGAACTTGACATTTTAGGCTGGCAATCTTACAAATGTCTATTATTTCGATATAATACCTCCAGTATAGTGTGTTTTGTTCTGATCATCGTTAAAACTGTGTAGAATTTGGCGAATCCAACTGCTTTGCTTCTGAGCGCGGTCAGTATGCTCCACCACTTAGAACTCCATGATAAAGCTGATAGAATCCAGGATGCTGTGTTGAAGACAATTGCAGAAGGAAAGTACAGAACCGGTGATCTTGGTGGTAAATCAACTACGACCGACTTCACCAAGGCGATCTGCGACCATCTCTGAACTGCATTTACGCTCTTTTAACTTTCTTTCTGGTGTTTAACCAGGAGGTTGTTTCTTGAGGTTTTCTTTACACAAGTGCAGACAATCACCTTTTGTTGGTGACCATAATGTGTCTGATAATTTACGGCAAGAGTCATCCAGCGCAATTGCTGGATAAAGACAGTCATTGATAGCTAATTTACAGGGTATTTTTACTTGAGATATCATTTACTTGAGGCACACTAAGTCTTGGTGACTCTGCAATTTGCATGAAAATAAGATCCATCTTCACAAGCTGTCAGCTGTGTACAGAATGTTTCAGAGAGTAGAGAGATGAAGAAAGCTCAAATGTGTGTATTCATTAATTCTTTCTCTATAGAGTGCCAATTTATATCTGTTTTGAGTTTGAAATTCAGTACTATATATTGCATTTGAATTGTATTAACGTAGTTACTTTTCTCTCATCCATGATTCAGAACTTAATCTTTACACTATTTACATTCACCACAAATTAGTTCATTTTGTATATACCTAAACATTCAACTATACAAGATTTTGAGCATCAAACATGAAACACCTAGTGAAGTTATAGTTGAGGTTTAATTGAGTAACCTACAATAACGTGTTTTATAATCCAACCAAAGGAATTCATAAACTCCAGACGGAACACTTTGTTAAACCTCTAATGTTCAAACTTATCGAATTATTAGAGATGCGAGTAAGTATAAAATATATTTGACAGAGATAAAGAACGAAGAAAAGTATTTCACATCGAAATTCAGAAAAGTATTTCCAAAGTTCGGAATCTTTATGAATAGAGAGATCTCATGATTTGGAGTTCGAAACCAAATTAAAAATATCGATCAATTTCGAAAGTTAGGGAGAAATGTAAAATCTTAAATTATGAAAATTGTAATGGTACAAAAATTACTCACGGAGTGTTCGGCTAAGGAACTGGGTTAAACCCTAACTCAATATTACAGTAAAAAAACAGCTTTGGCATTGAGTTACACCACATTTTTGTATCTTCAAAACCCGATTACTATTCTTGAATTAAGAAATCCCGACAACTCTAAACCTTAACCGAGACCGAATCAATGGTCATTCTTTTCGAATTCAATTGCAAAAATTGCAAATACTACAAACTGACTAAAGTAAGCCTTGAACAGCCCCAAAAGCGCGGCAAATTGACAGAGATTAGGGTTGTCATTTTTGTTTCCAGCTCGAAAATGGAGAGTGAAGGATCTTCGATGTCAGGCTCATCAACAACCACCGTCAAACTGAGCCGGGATGAGGCCCCCGACCTTTCCAGTAAGGTGCACCAGCTCCCCTGCTGCATCAAGTACGACGGCCCCACCTCTGTTGATCACTACTTCAAGCCCAAATCCACTGGTACCACTACACTAGATCCAATTATGTTGCTCTAACTCAAGTTTTTGCCAGTAATTTTCTGAATGGCATGAATTGGACCAATTTTCAGATATGGAGGTGGATGGGTTAAAAGTAGAGGAAGCTTACTTCAGAGGCAGGAAATTGCACGGCACCACTCTTCCACTTCCACCCGGTTACTCTGGTATTTCTGGAGCTCGTCTTTTATAGTTAAATTGTTAGTTGTATTGCATTTTCGTCTTTGCGTGGTTTGGTACAAGTAGCTGAGTCTTGAGGTTGTGAGTTATAAACTTATGATTGAAAATCTTTGTTGTTGAATGAATATATGGTTGTTTGTATGAGTTAATAAGACAATGTGCTGTGCTATGTAGGCTTTGTTTTGGGAAAGAAAAGTACTAGTGGCAAAAATCAAAACTTGAAATCTGATAAGTGGGAGACGACCGCAAAATTTCAAGATTTGACGGTATGGAATCACGACGCTGTGCCCTCAAAAGATGACACGTTTCAGCGAGCCTTTCATTGGTTTGCGGTTGCAGATACAGTAAGTTCTGTTTCGATAGTTAGGCTATTAGACTGCCATTGTATTCTACTGATTGTAGTAAAATGGGGAACATTTGGGTGATCTAAGCCTTGGAATGGGTCTTTTGCTGCACGTGTTTTGATTGGATATTATACTTGCATCATCATATGCTGTATTTGTTAAAGAGCCCTGTAGCTGCAACATCATATGTCGTGTGTGTTAAGGAACGGTCAATCATTTCTGAATTTGTTTTAAATCGCAGTTGCATCAAACTGTGACTGCTGAAGATCTGGAGTCTACATCCTTTTAGTTGGTCTGTAACTCACAGCTGATGAGTTTGATCTTGAGATGCTCCCTCTCATCGTGAAGAATTTATGTTCTGCCGCTTCCTCAGCAACAGTAAATTACCTACTAATTTTGAAAAGAAGTTTCATTTTAGTTGAGGTTTTCAATTTGTAATCAGAGATTCCATATGCCGGGTTGTGGACAACTTTTATTGTGTTATTTACGTAGAATTTTGCATATGACGTCTTGGAGAGTCAGCATATACATCATGCATATTGGTAATCAGCTAGCTTCAATGTTGAACGCGGAGAATCTGGTGTTGCCAAATTCTCAAATTTATAGCTGTTTTTCTTGAACTGACATGATGGTTTTTAGTTAGATTCTCTACTTTACAAGTCACCTTGAAAAGGTTTCGATATTCTATGTACCTACTGAGAATTGAAAGCATTTGTTGCGGGACAGAAGCTTTGAAGCTGTGTAAGTATTGGTTGGTTGTACCATGTTGTTTTCTTTAATTGATAGTAGCTCTTGTATTTCTGTGCATCTTTAACTCTTTTAAAATCTTTTGAAGAATATGAGGCAGTTGTTAAGATCTATTCGCCGATATGCTGATCATTTTCACATTTGCAAGTCAAAAACCATATTATACCTCATGATATCTGTATACTCACCCCACTATATATAGGCAAGATCAGGAGATCAAATCCTCAAACCAAGTTATCAGTTCTTGCTACTAATCTTGATAACTTTGTAATTTTTCAAAACATCAATGGAGTCATACAGAAACCCTCACCATTTGGCAGATTCAAAAGCATTCGTTAAGGTTCGTACTTGTGTTCATTCCATTACATTATACTTTCCACATTAATATTCATGAAGGGTTTGAATTGTACTCCAATGTGTTGCCTGTACAATACAACCAGGCCTAAAAGTGGAACTGCAGTATTTCATTTATATATGACAAGCATATTTTATGGTTCTGCAGGACGGAAAGATGGTGACTATATGGCCTAAAGGTCTTAATATAGTTTGGGGTGGAGATTCAAGGTACTGGAGCGTGCCAACCGAAATGTGAGTTCAGTGCCGTTGTCTATTTTTCACTTCCTTTTGTGTGTATGTGTTAAGTAAATATTTCTGATGAAACTATCTTCACTGCAGCAACAAACCAGCGGCACTACGTCAAGTGAGTTGGCTCGAGGTCACTACTTCTGTTAGCATTAACAAGAGTAATAAAACAAACAAGTATGAGCTGGGATTCAACATATCTTTTGCCCCAGATGAATTCGGCTGGGGTAATGACTATCCTATCTACTTCATGACAAAGATTGGGAAAACAGGGAAAGCTTCTTGGAAGAAAATTGTACTGGACGTGAATGACACAAAACCCGTCACAAGGGTGGTCGAAACAACACGCACATCAGATGATACGATTTACTTCGGTTTGTATGAAGTGTGGAGCAGCAAGTGGAAGGGAGGCCTTAGGATTCACTATGCATTCGCAAGGCCATTGGCTTGAAGACTCTCAAGTTTCAAGGAATTGGTGCATAACAGAGAATAATGATCAGTATTTTCACTTGTAACACTGATTCGTAAAGATAACTTGCAAAACTATTTATGCATCATATACGGTGTAATCTTGCTAGTTAATGGATCGATGAATCTGAATAATTGTTTTATGTACAATGTATCAACTTGATATATTAAGTTATTGTTTTCCCAGCAAAGGTGCGCAAGTTTTTCATATAAAGTTTCCTAGTGTCTGCTGTAGATATTGCTGGTGGATTAATATACATAGATGCTTTGAATGTGGTGTTTTGGAGAGAAGTCAGCACACATATGTAGAAAGTCAGCTGGAAGCAGTTCCAATTAAGATTATTATGCTTTGAAAACTTTTTCCTTGCCCATTTATACGCCTGATAAGCAATGTAGTAACTAATATATAAGATTATCAGAGAATAAGAATCTTACTAAGTGGTGACATTATCACCTCAATATCATAAAAGATGCCTTAATTTGTACTTGTGGGATAGAGTGGTTGGCACTTTATGAGGAATTACAGATATATCATGTTGCCTTTTCAGGCATAATTCACTTGATAAACAGTGCCTTCGACAGGTAGATAAAATGGAGCATTTTTATTGATCTGGTTTTTAGTTTCGTATAGGTCGAACAATTCTGTAAAACGTACTGAAGCAAAAGTACTTGTTCTTGTTTCATATATTTTGGCCTTCTGAATTTCAACTTGAGTTTTCTGATCCATGATTTTACCCTTTAGTTTCATTTTGTTATACATATAGCTCTTAGCATAAGAGAAAACTTACTATGGAAATAATTGTTTCCTAGTTGATCTCTGTATTTGCAACATGTAACCTGAAATTCTACACGTTTGGTATATATGGCAAAGTTTACTTCCATTCATTTGCACTTGGTGCTTTCAAGAGTCGGCAGTTTCATATTGACAGTCAGCTGTCATACTTGCACGCGCAGAATCTTGAGTTGTTCGATGACAACCGATGATTTCGTTACTTTTATTGGCTGGGTTCTCTGATAAGCATTGGTATAAGATTCTCATCCTATCTGTGGAGAACAGCATCATAAAAGCGGTGCTTTCTAGCTCTCAATAGTTTGGAAGGAATATTTGTACTTTGTACCATATTGATTTGTCTTGCAGGCGGCACTTGCTGATCTGATAGGATCGAACATTTGGATTTATTGTAATAATTCTGTGTCAAAATACCGTTGTTTCAGTTTAAAACCCGGAATCTGTATGTATGGCTGCGCGTACTTAGCATCAACTTATGGAAGAATATGTACATGCATGACAGTTGCTTGATTCCCTTGTGTTTCATCATTTTCTCATTTCAAACTAGATATGATTTTCTAAACCACCATGACATAATACCTGATCATAAAAAGCACATCTTCCTTCTATATATAGGCCAAATAACAGAAATCAGATCCTCAAACTAACTCATTCATTCATCAAATTATTCAATACTTTGATAGCTTTCTAAACCTTACACATTTGAACCAAAATGGCAGACTCATACGTAAATCCTCACTACCTGGCAGATCCAAATGACAGATTTGAGGTATATAATTCTGTTCTCGCACTACTAGTTTCATAGTCGAAATGTATGGACATTAAGGCATAATAGAGATGCATGTGATTCATTGCTTGATGTATACATGACACTTTCCTGTTCTTGATGGTGCAGGATAAGAAGATGGTGATTATAAGGCCTAAAGCTCTTAACATCGTTTGGGGCGGAGATTCACGATACTGGAACATACCAGATGACAAGTGAGTTCAATCTAACTTCATTTGTGTAAATAAAAGTATGAGATTCAAGATTTAGAATGATCTGTAAAGTCTTCAGAAAGACTTGTTTTTCCAATGAGAAACTCATTTGAAAACCATTTTTGTTAAGAACCATACTAGTTATAATGACCACCAGTTCAACTTACTTATGAGTGAACTGTTTCTACTGCAGGAACAAGCCCGCAGAACTACGTCAAGTGTGTTGGCTTGAGGTGACTACTTCAACTGAGATCAAGAAGAGTGATCGAACGAAGAAATTTGAGGTGGGATTCGAAATATCTTTTGCACCAGATGCATTTGGTTGGGGCATTGAGTACCCAATCTACTTCATGACCAAGAGAGGAAAAGATGGAAGAGCGTCGTGGAAGAAGATTGTACTAGATGCAAGTGATTCGAGAAGAGAAATCACAAGGGAGGTGGAGAAAATAGCCGAATCAGACGACATCATTCACTGGGGTTTGTATGAAGTATGGAATGGCAAGTGGAAGGGAGGCCTCAGGATTCACAAGGCATTTGCTAAGCCATTGTAAAGAAACAGAAGAGGATACATGCTTCAAAGAAATTACAATATTTTATTTATTGATTTTGTCAAGCTTTACATTTACATTTGTTCTGTCATTGAAACACTAGAGTAGACAAACTTGTAAAACATCTAGACATGATAATAATATGTTTGTGTTCTTCTATAACTTTGCGTGTGAATTTGATATAATATTACTCAAATAATGTAGGACAAACATGTAAATCTTAATTCTAATTATATCTTTGCAATCAAATGTTCTTGCTTTTATGCATTTGATGTTTGTTTAAATTTACTGTTCAAGTTAAATTGCCCTCTAGCTCCTCAGTTAATTTTGGGAAATAACAGAGAACATCAGCATTTGCTGATAGCTTGTAACATTGTTCTATAATATGAATTGCAAAATTATACAGTACATTATAATATTTAATGTCATCTTGGTGAGTGATTGATCGATGAATCTAAATAACTGTTTTGTGTACGTTCAATGTACGTATGAACCCGATATATTAAGTTATTGTTTTCCAAGCAAAGGTGCAGAAGATTTCATGTAAAGTTTCTCCTGTAGATATTGCTGGTGCATTGATGTATACTTTGAAAGATGTTTTGAATGTGGTGTTTTGGAGAAATCAGCACACATGTATTGAAAGTCAGCTAGAAGCAGTTTCAATTGAGAATATTATGCTTTGCAGAACCTGATTTTCTTGAGTTATTAAATAAAAAATCAATGTTCTTGGCCATACCCTGATATGCATTCTAATAACTAACAAGATTCTCAGAGAACATGATTCTTCCCAAGTGGTGACAGTATTATAAAAGATGCCATATATAATTCGTACTTGTTAAAATGAGTGGTTATTAATTTGTCAGGCACAACTCACTTGATACACATTAAACGGTGCCTTCAACAGGCTGATATATAAGATGGAGCATTTTGATTGATCAGATTCTAATATTAGTATAGGTCGAACAATTCTGTAAAATTATACTTAGATTGCTATAATTTCAAATTATCGAACTTAAAGCTTGTATTAACAGTGATTTAATGGACTTATGGAAGCAGAACTAAAATAAGGAACAGTAAGAAATTAATAAGGACTTGGTCTCACATTCGTACTTGACAGTTCAACATGGCGAATCATAGCAAACTATAATGTTCACGTACTTAGGTTCGAGTGGTCTACTACTCTACTGTGCTAGTTCTCTCGAATACTGTGATCATACCAGTGGGCACTGGGCAGAGGTTATTGGTTATCTACCTGCCTTAGATCGAGCTTGTTCATGTTTATTACCTTATAACCAGAATCTCTAAATGTCTGAAACCCAAAGAGTTATAGCGAAAGAAGAGGTATTGAATGAATGACTTGTTCTTGTCACTTCTGAATTTAAACTTGAGTTTTCTGATCAACGATTTTACCCTTTAGTTTAATCTTGTTCTATAGCTTCTCGCAGTAAGAGAAAACTTAATTACTAAGTACGGAAATAATCATTTATCATTTCTTAGTTGAGTTCCATATATGCAACATGTACGGCAAAGTTTTA
This sequence comes from Plantago coronopus, assembly GCA_036897195.1. Lineage (NCBI taxonomy): Eukaryota > Viridiplantae > Streptophyta > Magnoliopsida > Lamiales > Plantaginaceae > Plantago > Plantago coronopus. Next base: position 8,717 of record JAYMSL010002022.1, read on the forward strand.
CTTTCATGGATTCTTTTGCATGTAGTGCTTTCAAGAGTCTGCAGTTTCGCATTGAAAGTCAGCTGTCATACTGGTTTCAACTTTGCACGCGCAGCAGAATATAATCTTTAGTTGTTGAATGACAACCTATGTACCAATGCAGGATTTCTTTACTTTTATTGGCTGCCTGAGGAGGTTCTGACTTCTGATAAGCATCAGTATAAGATTCGAAACTTATTTTTGGAGAACAGTAAGAAATGCTTTCTAGCTCAATAGATTTGAAGGAATATTTGTACTTTGTACCATATTGATTTGTCTTGCAGGTGGCACTTGATGATCTGATAGGATCGAACATTTGAATGTTTGGCAACTATTCTTTATCAAAATCGCGTTGTTTCAGTTTAAAACACGGAATCTGCATGTCTGCGCGTACGTGGCATTTAGGCTGTAACTTGTAGAGAATATGTACATGACAGTTGCTTGATCCCCTTGTGTTTCATCATTTTCCCATGTCAAACTAGAAATCATTTTATAAACCACCATGACATAATATAATACCCGATTATAAAAAGCACATCTTCCTTCTATATATATAGGCCAATATCAGATATCAGATCCTCAAGCTAACTCATCATTCATCAATTGATTCAATTAATTGGTAACTTCCTATACCTAACACATTTAAACTGAAATGGCCGACACATACGTAAATCCTCACTACCTGGCAGATCCAAACGAGAAATTTGAGGTATATATTTACGTTCTCTGACTATTAGTTAGTTTCATAATCGAAATGTATCGATGTTAAGTGAGGATAAATTATGGAGTTATATTGCTTAATGTACATGCATGACAGTCTCCTGTTCTTGATGGGTGCAGGAGAAGAAGACAGTGATTATAAGGCCTAAAGCTCTTAACATCGTCTGGGGCGGAGATTCACGATACTGGAACATACCAGAAGACAAGTGAGTTCAATCTAACTTCATTTGCATGTGTAAATAAATGTGTGAGATTCAAGATTTACAATGTTCTGTGGATTAGTCTTTGGACGACAGACTTGTTTTTCCAATGAGAAACTCATTTGAAATCCATTTTTTAGTTAATATTACCAGTTCAAGTTACTTATGATTAAACTGTTTTTACTGCAGAAACAAGCCTGCAGAACTACGTCAAGTGTGTTGGCTTGAGGTGACTACTTCAACTGAGATCAAGAAGAGTGATCGAACGAAGAAGTTTGAGGTGGGATTTGATATATCTTTTGCACCAGATGCATTCGGTTGGGGGATTGAGTACCCAATCTACTTCATGACCAAGAGGGGGAAAGATGGAAGAGCGTCGTGGAAGAAGATTGTACTAGATGCAAGTGATTCGAGAAGAGAAATCACAAGGGAGGTGGAGAAAACAGCTGAATCAGACGACATCATTCACTGGGGTTTGTATGAAGTATGGAATGGCAAGTGGAAGGGGGGGCTCAGGATTCACAAAGCATTTGCAAGGCCATTGTAAACAAAAGAGAATACTTTGTGTGTCATTGCATTGTCTAATTTTGTCAAGTATTTTTACATTAACATTTGTTCTGTGATTAAAACACTAGAGTAGACAAACTTGTAAAACCTCTTGACATGATAATACAATATGTTTGTTTTCTTCCATAACTTTGTGTGTGTATTTGTTTAACGAAAATTTAATGTAAAACCTCTAAAGATGACAAGTATAGCAAGTACCATCACAGTAGTGGTTACAGCAGTGTGTATGCAAGGATTCAATTTCTATGTTGCCTGTGGTCTTGTTAAGGGTGTTTGGGGGCCAAGAATGTTGTACTCTTTTTTCCTTGAGCAGGGTTTTGTCCCATCGGGTTTTCCCGTTTAAGGTTTTAAGGAGGCAAATTCTTGTTTCCTCTTGGTTGTGGTGAGCCGCGCTTAATTGGAAGGCTTTTGAGGCTGTGAAGAGTGTGTCAGCTTGTAGTTTTGTTGATTGCATAAGCCAGCTTCTCTTATAATGTTTGTACAGTTTATTATAGCGGTGTGGATCCACTAGGGATTATGGCCTGATAGTCGAACTCACTGTATATATAAAAGTTTTGCCTTTACAAAAAGAAAAAAAAAAAAAACCATCACCGTGTATCACTAATTGGCTATGACTCACTCTTGTCTTGGTTACTATATAGATTTGGTGTAGAGAGCTTCATTTTATGCTTGACTCTGAAAAAGATACTTCCCTAGTATAATGTCTTAGGCTCACACTTCGGTTAATAATGGATTTGGTGAAGAGTTTCAATGTTAATTTATGCTGGACTCAGAAAAAGATATATTCTTCACTGAACTCATACATATATACTTTACTTGTTTTGGAGGCCTAACAAGGGTCTTCTTGTATATATGACACTACTTCATAATACCTTCAGGGGGAGCTAGCCAACTTGTTGATCAGAAGCTTTTGCTATCTTTATTCGTGTACATTTGAAATTTACCACGCGAAATAGCTAGGCAAATGTACGTAGATCGAACTGATGAACGCGTGATTTGCATTTGTCAGCCTCACCTGCTGTGTAGCATCAACTTTTGTCTTGAACTTGTGGAAGAAGAAGAATATCAAAGTAGTGGTTTGCTTGCATTGATTATCACCCTTACTGTCATTGTAACATCTTTATGCTTTTCACATGAAGCCAAAATTCATATTCCCATGGTAGCTAGCTCTCACAGACACACACTATATATATACACACATTGTCCAAGATCAACAACAACTCAGATCCTCAAAACACTTGAATATATCTAGCTACTGATACATACACTCATGGAAGAAGAATCCTTCACAAATCCTCACTATGTAGCAGACACAGACAAAACCATCAAGGTATGCATTCGCTCTTTTGAAACATGCATCTCCTCACTCGTGATCAGTAATTATTATGCGACCATTTTAGTAATGTATCTTTGAAACAATTTTGTGCTTATGCAGGGAGGATACAAGACATTTTTGCCTAGAGATCTTAATATTGTCTGGGGAGGTGATACCAGATACTGGAACGTACCGCCCAAGGACGACAAGTGAGTACACTAACTTATAACAAAACAAAACACCCCCAGTATTATGTAGAATGTACAAGTCTGATATATTAGAGTGGTTAATTTACTGCACTGGTTCCCACAGTGATAGTACTGGTGAGAAGCATGCAGAAAATCCCGTGGAAAAGCCCGCAGAACTACGTCAAGTATGTTGGCTCGAGGTAACTCAATTTGTTGAGAACATTAATCCGGAAAAGATATATGAAGTCGGCTTCGACATATCATTCGCCCCAGATGCATTCGGCTGGGGACCTGACTATCCCGTCTACTTCATGACCAAGAGAGGTAAAAACGGAAAAGCCTTGTGGAAGAAGACTATCTTAACTGTGTCTCCTGATCGGATAAAGTACACAAGGGACGTTGAACCTCTAAAAGAGCAGAAAGCAGAAGGTACCGTGATTCACTTCGGTTTGTATGAAGTTTGGAGTGGCAAGTGGAAGGGAGGTCTAAAAATTTACAATGCTTTTGTGAAGGAGAAGGACTGAAGGTTTACCTGCATTCTCAAGATCAATATATATGGAGCTGTTTCTACTTTCTGAGGTTTTGGACTTGTCTTCTAAGTGTGTGTGATTCAAACCAGATAAACATAGCACATAAGTATAATAATTTCCTTTCTGCAGAATATAATGTTACACTAATGATATGAATGAATGCACTACAGATCTTGATTGTAATGTAATAATGATACTAAGAAAATAACATTGTTGTTTGTGACTGTTCGAACTTCTTTTGTGATGGTTATTTAATGTAATGAATTCGAGTTAAATATATTTCTGACTCCGCCCCTTCAAGACTGGTGTAACACAAATGACACAAAAATGAGATTGAGATGCAGAATCTGCTTTTATTACTAATTGAAAATTGGAAAAGGAATTCTTCACTTTATACAGATTTGTATATCATAAGCAAAGAATAGAATAACCAATCCTCTGACCAGTGATCACCATTTTTATGTCAGCAAAAGACACAAATTTGTATGCAACTAATAAATACAGCCCTTTCCTGGTACAGTAATATACAAGCTAGCCTCAAAAGAAGAGGATAAGCCTTATCATGCCTGGAAATATGTAAACCAAGCAAAGTATTAAAGCTAATATTCCTGCAGAATCAGATTCCAGAAAGAGAGGTCTGGTGTGGTGGTTCCTATCCGTGCTGTGCACAAACTTTATAAGGAGATAGGATCGCGCAACCTAAATAGTGAACCGAACAATAGTTTATTATGATTATAGTATGTCGACGCACCAAAACACTTGTCATTTGCCTGCACCGCACAATAGTAAAGTTTAATGTACAGATTCTAGCTAAGAACATGTTCCAATTGATCAGGAATAAAGAAGATGTTCCAATAGCGCAATTGTCTATAAAACTAGACAAAGAAAATCATTCTCATATCACTCTCACTCTCACTAAGTAGATCATTTCCAGTCTTGTGAAAAAATGGGAGCAGGGCAATCACAAGACAGTGTCCAAGAAGAAAGGTACGCAGAACCAACACACACCCCACCACAGCGCAGTAACACTGATGCGAAAGCTAGTCAGACACCTACAGCAGCTCCACCAAAAGCTAATCCGACTTCAACACTAGCTCCAGCTAGAGCTAATCAGATGAAAGCAGAAACTCCACTGCCTCATAATTGTGAAGAAATACTGAAACATGCTGATTCACCTGTAGACAGGACATCAACAGAGAAGCTATATGAACAACTTTACGCTGGAGTGTACTTGAACCAGAAGAAAAAGGTAAGTGCCATACAACACTTGAAATTAGATATAACCCCGATGAACACATGCACATAACACTCTTGTAACCTTAAATTTACAGATGGTAGTTTCAGAACATGTGTTCCTATATGTCATCCATATTAGGCTATTAGCAAAAGAAACTTTGTTGGTTAGTTCTTGGCATATGAATATGAGTATATCTTTCATTAAAGAGAAATTTTCTGTTTGCAGAGGTTTTGGGTTGAGAAAGAGTCGAAAAGAAACTGCTTCACGTTGTTTGCTCCAGAGCTCTTGATAACTTGGGCAGAAGACCCTCGCTTCTGGCACTGGCCCTTGTTGAATGACTCCAGGTAATGGCAATAATAGACGAGTTATACGTAAACAAATATATGGAAAGACCATAACATTTTCATGTTTTGGATGACCACTGATTCATATTTTACAGTGATGACAGCAATACAGCTGCAGAACTGGTCAATGTTTGCTGGCTAGAGGTACACGCGAGATTCGAGATAGCAAACCTCTCACCAGAAACTGTGTATCAAGTCGTATTTGTTGTTAAGCTGAGGGATCCTGCTTATGGATGGGATGTTCCTGTGAATCTGAGGCTTACCTTACCAGATGGAAGCAAACAAGAACGCAAAGAGAACTTTATGGAAAAGCAAAGAGAACGATGGATAGAAATCCCAGTTGGCGAACTCAAAACCTCAGCTGGCAAGGTTGGAGAGATGGAGATTTCAATGTATGAATACGAGGGTGGAAAATGGAAGAGAGGGCTGCTGATTAAAGGGATCATCATCAGACCGAAGGCCCTTTAACTCGAACAAATAAGTTTCCGGTCAAGCAACATCATAATAAGGGCCTTATACTTGTTCCTTCTAAGTTATGGAGTAACTAAGGCTCCATTTCGAGATATTATCTATGTCATATTATGATTATAAATGTAGATATTGCCTGTACAACTTTGGCAATTATGTTAACAAGGTGAATCAACTAAGCTCTCTGTACCAGAGCTTTGGTTCAAAAGTACCCCTGCTTAATTTGTAACGTATGTATCTAAAGGTGGCTATGCAAACAGACTGCCTGGTCTATAACTTTCAAAACAGATCGATATGAATGCCAATCAGAGAGAGAGTAATTATTCTTATTTATAACTTGTTCAGAACAAAACAAAGTCATGTCAAGCTGAGCGAGTAACTGTGAAACTAAATCGTGGCATTTTCATAACTTACTAGGCAAATACCTGATTCTAGTCTGTTGGTTATATGCCTTGCAGAGCCATTAAAGCTGAGTAACATCAGAATTCTGTCCTATAGTTCTCTGGCTTATACCACAGTGAGAAATCAATCCCTTTGCCCTTCAGATTCTCTGTTGCTGGACCAATTCTCTCCAGAAGCTGCATAAAATGTGACATCAATATTTTGTAACTGAAATTTGATTGGATCATTTTAAAAAGCTTTTATATAGATGACCACCATTATAGAAGTTGCCAAACACTACAGTATATAGAATCACCGTGCAGGAGAGAATACTTTGGCAATAAAAGATATATTCTGAACAATTATAAACCACACTCCGTGCTTTGTGTTTCAGATGTGATGAGTTAAAATGCACTCCGTCGTGAAAATAGGAAACAAGGTTCAAACCATGTCTAACCTTAGCATGAACTACTCCATTGGATACCAAGACAGACCTATCAAAGACGCAAAATTTGCCACCATCCATGCACGATACCACTCCACCAGCCTCCTCCACAATCTAATCAGAAGCATGTGACATCAGATGACTGCAAACCAAATATTTCTG